>PVLA01001935.1:0-227739 GCA_004027455.1 Hydrochoerus hydrochaeris | reverse complement strand
TACTCACTGTGCTGAACTTCTGTCATGCATTTCCTTTTCAATCCACACACTGATGCTGAGAATTATTACATTTTATTATTGCAAGTTCTGTCTCCAAGCCGTTGAAACCAACTCAATAGAAATAATAGTTGATCAGATGTATAGCATTTGTTAAGAATAACCTTAAGTGATAGTGACTTGTTTCGTTCTAACGTTGTCTTAAAGGAAATACAATTTTATCCTCATAATTCAGAAGAGAAAATTAGGACAGGTATTACATAACCTGTCCAGGGTTTACCTGACCAATAAATTCTGAAACTGGGATTTGAATTCAACTTTTGGAACTGTTCTACTCCTCTGACCTGTGTTAATGTAGTAAAACAGGAAATTTTTCATAAAAATGTAGCAGCCAGGCATGGAGGTGGTGCACGCCCGTAGTCCCAGGTACTCAAAAGGCTGATATGGAAGCAACACTTGAGCTCACAATTTCAACAGCACCCTGAGCAACAGGCTCATATCACACACACTCACACACACTCACACACTCACACACACACACACACACCCCTCTGCAGGACGTCATAGAACCCTAGAAAGCAGTGCAAATGTTTTATCCTAACAGGAAACACAAATGAGGACCAGAGGCACCTTGGTTCTTTCTCTGTTACCAGTTTTGAATCAGTTTTATAGATTCTTTCTCCCAAGGTGGGGCTAAATCATACTTGGGCTGACTCTAAGGAAAAGATGCTTGATGCCAGTCTAGTGAATTTTGGTCCAGAAGTGTGCCATGCCAGCCTGCCTGCTGATCTCTGTAGATCAGAAAGTAGTGTCCAGGGAGAAATTGCTGCAGGCTATGAGTACACCACAAACATGGGAAGACCCCGTCTTTCTGATGAAGAGACTGAGTCTCAAGGGTACACTCTCATTCCCAATCCCATGCTGAGAGAATAATTTTCAGGTGTCGTACTGCAGGTGTCTGATTGGAAAAACCAGAACTCAAGCCATGCTGTATTTAATGCCAATGCTTGTTGGTTTGTTTGTTTGTTTTAATGCAAACAAACATTATGCATTAATGCATTTCCATGATAATTTTCACCTTAAAAAAACAAGCAAGAATACCAGGGTATAAGCACCAAGCCAATGCTACTTACATTAACATCCTAGTGCATTTAGTTATTAAGTGACCTGATTTTCTTCTGCGCTCGAGAAAATTTCTCCCTGAACTGACTTGAGAAATATTGTGAAGTTTCTCTTTCACCTTGTTAGGTGATAACTTGGTATATACCATAGTTTTAAGGCATAGTTTGAGGCTTTAGAAAGTCTCATCACATTTAATCACTCTGAAACTGAAACTGCCCACCCTCTTGTTCCTCCCTTGAATACCCTTCCGCCCTAAGGCCAAATCCTCCAGGTCAGATCAGGGCAGCAGGACGCAGAAGAACACCAACAGCTGCACTCCTTCAAGGGGGCTGATCGTGAGTCAGCACCAGCTGTAGGCCCATTTGCCCTCCAGCAGCATCAGTGCGCATGTGGTGATTCCTTGCAACCTCCTTCCCTCTTGGAGGTCGTGTGTTCTCAGTGAGTTGCTGCGAATCCCCTTTAGCAACCTGGGGAAAGTACATTTCCACCCTATTTTGACTGCAGCCCCTGAGGATGTAGACTCATTTTTGGACAAGGTTATTTCTAGATAACTTGAGCTCTGCTTTCTTATTATCACTTACATCGCCAAAAATCTCAAACATCCCCATCCTGCCAACTAGCGGAGGTACAAACACATCCACGAGTGGTCCACCCTCACCTCATCGATGTGCAGACTGTCCTCCAGCGGCATCTGGGATTCTCCCAGCAAGAGGTGGACTCCAGTCTTCATCCCCTACCCCCACCTCTAAGACGCCATCCAGCTGCTATTTATTACGGCGGTGAACACAGATTTTTCAGAAACTCCTCAGCGTCTGGGACTGAGTGATTTCCCAATGTGCACAGAGGAGTGTGATTGTCACTGGGCACTTTAAAGCCTCCCTTTAAAACGAGGGGTGAGGGAGACACATGAGCAGGGACACAAGCAGAGTAGGAGAAATGAAAAATGGCCAGGGATGGCCTGTGACATGTTAGAGCAGCTGTGCCTGCCTGCTGGCAATGTCACAAGCATGGATTCTGTGCTGCTGCAGAGACGAGGGAGCACAGCTCTGTGAATCCCACTGACTGCGTTTCAAAGGGAGGGCTCCCAGGTTCCCAGGAAACACACTCTGAGTCATAGGAGATGCGTACAGGAACCAAAGAAGACCTAATCTGCGCAAACTCAGTAAATACTCTAAGAAAGAAAGGCCAGAAGGCTGCTTTGGTGTATTGCCTAAAGCAAATGATGAATCTGCCAGCCTTGGGTAGATATTTTAATTGGAGTACATGGGTATAGCTGGGGTCACCTTCGGGACAAAGCCTTATGCCTCCAGGAATCATGCTAGCATTTGGTCCAATCTTGCACAAGGGTTTGATGGTGTTGTTTCATACCAAGACGTTTGCAGTTCTCTGTCAAGTTCCCACAAGTGTTCTGAGCAGATGGCAACAGAGCAGCCCATAAATGGTTTCCATCCTCTAGCAAGTGTCTTGGGGCTCGCTGTTTCTGAGTGAGACTTTGGAGACAGCCTCGTTCAGTGTGGTGTGGGAGTGGAAAAGGCCACCGTGCTTTCTGCTCCTGGAAACCCTTCTGAGGAAGTTCCTGCTATGATAGAGGTGTGGGCGGAGGTACGACACAGACCAGTTCATGTACAATGTCTAAATATGTTTAATCTACTTCTTTGAAAAGACAGTTTGGAAACTTTAGTAAGGATTTTGAGAACGTAGGCAAGGTCTTCTCACAGGTGCATTTCCATTACCATAGAGCTACAAAATACACTTCAATTAGAAGACAAATGATCCCATCCTTTGGAAATATTTTTTTTCCCTGCAACCCTTTTCAAATATTCACACTGACTTATTCCTGGAGGCAGAGAAGATTCAATTGTACTTGAAGGGATTCTGAGACATGGATCCCAAATTCTCAAGTCTTTCTTTTTTAATTTTTAATGTCATGTACATATTACCACATCTGTGTTGCAGTGTGAACAGTGAATGAAATCACTGTTCGTGGATTTTCATGCTTCTTTTTCTGTGACTGGAAGCAAATCTGACATCTAGGACATGGGTATCCAAGAGCTCCAAATCCTAACCACTAGCCCACCAGGGAGGACGTATTCAAGAAGCCTGAGGTTATCAAAAAAGGGTGAGAGCCCTTTTAACTCTAAAATATATTGACTTCCAGCTGGTTATCTAACATGAATTCTCTTCTCTTCTAGTCAACTATTACTCCAGGTTTTGGACTAACGGCAGCCCAAGGAACTATGCTTCCTTACATTGGCAAGAAACTTGCTTTTCGGGCACTTTCTTACTTGCTACTCAAGTTTTTGAGGTTGAGTTCCCTGAGAAGCAAGTCTGAGACAGAGGTTATAATGCAAGAAATCTTTCAAAAGAGAACCCTCAAAATCAGCACACTCGGGAAGAAAAAGCAGCAGGCTTGCTGAGCAGGGAGCCTTCCCAACATCGATCACACCAGTGTGCCTCCCTTAGTCCGTCCTCTTAGATTGGACTGCGGAGCGCCCTCATCTTTGAGAGCTGGGAATTCCACCAAGGGCTTCTCTGCACACTTCCTCTGGTATTACTCACAAATGGAGCTAAAAGAAAACAGGACTTTGGAAGAGAAGGTGCTATCGGGAGACCTGGAGACTATCCTGACATTTGTATTCTTGCTTTCTTTTGTATTCCTAATTAAGAGATTGCTTTACAAATTTCAACAATGTGATTTCTTTTTGCATTATGACTGCCTGATACTTGGAGTCCCGGGTATCATACACACTTGGATTCACTCTTGACTTCTTTTCAAAAAGATCTGGTCTTGATTCTTCCTCCAGACACACTTCTTTACATACGTGACAACTTTGGCTTTCATGATCTGACGCATTCTCTCTCACCCAGTGTTGTTTTCCTAAAGGCCCCTGCCAGCGAAACCTATAACCCAATTATACCAAAGGACTTATCATTAATTCCTCAGCATCTCAGGGCCCCTCTTGCTCTGCATTCTTGTGCTCCAAGTTCCTTCTTGTGCAACATAATCTTAACCTAGCAGGCTGTTTTGCACCTGGAAACACACATGCATCCATTACTGCACTCTCTGGGATAACTTCTGTCTTGTCCATGTGGATTTTTTGTTCCCACTGCTAATCTGGTGAAGAAGGTAACGCTCTTGTATTCTTATTTTGGTCTCTACTCAGCACCTAAGATCTGGAAGGAAATTAAATATTTTTGTTAAATTTAAAACAATAATTTTTAAAATAGCCAAGTACTCATAGCTGTTGGCATATAGTTGGTAAATATCGTCACATGAAAGAAGAAAGGAAGAAATTAAAAATTCCCGCCTTCTGTTAAAAATTAAAGAAGTAATCCCCGATTTTTCCCCAACCAAATTAGTTCTAAACTTGAACACTTACTTGAAATTTTATATTTATACCAGGCAGTTCCTTGACTATTTATATTTATACCAGGCAGTTGCAATATTTACAACTTCAGTTTATCAAATAATTCTTCGTAATGCTTACATGGATGGTTCTCTCTCTTTGTAGGTAAATGTAAAATATTTGGAGTATAGTATTTATAATGTGATTTTACAGAAAGTCTAGCAAATTTGTCTAGGATATTTTCTTGTGGCATTGTAAATATGGAAATGCAAAAGTTAGGTAAAGTATTTCTGGCATATGCCTAAACCTTTGCTATAATTTCGTGTATTTAGTAAACTGAAAATTACCCTTGTTATAAGCATTTCACAAATACTCATCACTATTAAAAGATTCTTTAGCCATAAAGAAGGATAAATTCAAGTCATTTATAGGAAAATGGATGCATCTTGAGTCCATAATGCTATATGAGGCAAATCAGTAACACATGAGAAACCCAGAGCGTGAATAATTTCAAAATCAAAATAAGGGATAGATGATACCTACAGGAGCTAGACTTCATGGAGATGAGGAGGAGATCTGAAAATGGATACAGACAAGAGGGAGGAGATGGAAAGGGGAAGTAAAAGGGTTCAGGATGCAATATGTGTATGCATCAATTCCCCACAAGTAGCATTTTATAAAGTATCATAAACATATGCTAGTATTTTTAAATGATTCAAGCAATTCAACATAATTCTGACATTCGATATACCATAAACCACTGAAAAGTGTTGTTTAGGGTTCTCTATATAGTATTTAGAATCAAAAAAATGAAAAGACTTGAAGTCATTCAAAATGAAATGGAACTTTCAAATAGTGATGTATTTTTTTAAAACTTGAGCAATTTTACTCATTATTTTTATTTGATTGGCAGAATTACACATATAAGTCACATGCAAACAAGATAGCACACCATCCAAAGTAAAGCACTAACCAACTTTGTTGTAAATCAAATAGAGGAATTTTTGCTTGCTCACAATTTTTACTGCCAGGTTTAAGAAATACTCTAAAAGTCCAACCTGTTGTGAATTTCTGTGTGAGCACAGCTGATATGTCTTGGTATAAAATGCAAAAGAGCCGCTTAAGATTAGTTACCTTATTCAAATTAGCATGTACAGTGCCAAAAGTGTGTTTCAGGAAGAACCTGCTAACATTTTTGGAAAATGTAGGGACTTAAAACAAAAGGAGAAAAAAAAAAAAGCAAAAAGCCAAAGTGAGCCTTATTTCTTGCACAAAGAGTTTATGTTCTAATTCTGTTCCCTTTCTAGGTTGAAATTTGAGAACTGTACACATTTTCATGTTAAGTTGATTTATAATTCCCTCTTTGTAGAGGTGATAAAAAGGCATTGTGTATGAATATCCAAAAAAGATTACTGTGTAATTGCTTGAAAATAGCCAACATTGAGAATTTCTAAAAATGATGAATGTGTGACTCTGGACACAGAGTTTGTGAAACGAACCGTACTGTTGTTCAGATGTTTGAGCATATGTTTGAAAGCCCAAGGCGTATCTGTATAGAATTGTTCCCCATTGTAAAGCAACATTCCCTTCATCTTAGGCCCATTTGTATTATAAAAAATGCAATCCACACATATCAGGTTAATTTATATTTAGATCATCTGAAACACTGTCTTTTAAAATGCCTTCTAATGTTTCACTGCTTACGTATTTTAAGGCATTGCCACCCCCACATCAATACCTCATGAATCTCAGAGAGTATTACATTTCTACTTTTAATTTAAAGTTAGAAATTTTACTTATAATTGTGAACCTGCTGCAAACTCTGTTCACTTAGCACAGATAAAAGTTTCACTACATTGAAGTCATCTAAACACTCTTTGTCAAATTATAAAATAATGCTTATCTGCTCTTCCATATTGCATGCTTGACCCACTGTATAATCTGATCTATACTTTTCATATCAAACTATCCCCTTTGCTTTGAAGTAATATGTTTTGAGGGCTTCTCAGACCTATGCTACTACACAGTTCCAGCCATAAGGTAGAAACTGTCTTGAATTTTCATGGACAAGCTCATGATGACTTAGCTACCCTCCAAACATTGGCTGATTTAAAAAAAAAAAAACTTACAAGGAACACCTCCATAATGTAAACACACTTTGCCAAACACATTCTACAAAATTTTTTGACATAATTGTAGTGGGGTAAGTAATACATGGTCCTCACTTAGGGAAACAGAATCTTTCTGGGCAGAGATATGCTTCATTAACTATCAAACCTTTCTTTCTGCTGTCATTTTTGTTTTTTTCACTGCTAACTATTTACATGAATTGGGCCACCTGTAGTTTAAAATGCTCTTGTTTCTGTCTCTCCATGCATTGATGCCTCTCTCCAGGTTTTTATATAAGCGTAATCTCTCATTGATGCAAAAAGATTGAGTAAGTCCAAAACAAAGGGTTGTGATATCTCAATGAACGTAGCCTCTAGGGCTGTATTCAGATGATTTTTCCATTAATACCTCTAAGACAAATTGTTCAACTTGCTACAAAAACAGAATATCACTAGGATATTCACATGTATCTACAACCATCCAAATAAAACTCAAAATCCTCAGTATGAGTTTGCACAGTTTAACAAAAACAATTGATAACTTCTTGGTACAAATATTTCACAAAAATTACCTGGGCCGTATTGAAGTAAAAATTAGTTGGTTGTTTCTCCGAGGCTGCAATTTAAGTGGGTGTCCTGTGTTTCATTTGTGAAGCTTGCAAGCTGCTGCTGCACCAAGAGATGACTGTGCTTTTAAAGCAGAGCTTATCAGAGCTGAAAGAACTGTCCAAGTAGTTTAGGACAAAGGTTTTCTGAATTTTCAGTAGAGAGACAAATAGTAAATACTTTTGGGTTTGTGGGCCATAGAGGGTTTCTATTATGTATTTTTCTTTCTTTAAAACAAAAAATTCTTTAAGTATATGAAAAATCACTCAACCCACAAATCATACAAAATGAAATTTCAGGCTGGATTTGGTCAAAAGCCATGGTTTACCACCTCCGGCCACGGGTCTTGGGCACTTGTTCTGCACCTGAGGTTCACATGCTGCAAATGCGATCGGCATCTGTGTTACTCTTCTCCTCGTCCAGCCCAAATCCACAGCCTACCCTGACCTAGCGAGTGCCTCTTCTGTGCTGCCACTCAAACTGGAAATCCATTTTCTACTTACAGTGTGGCTTCTGTTCCATGAAATTTTATGAATGTTCCTCTTGAAGAAGAAAATGGAATAAAAAATAAGTATCAGGTTCCTAGTGATTTCATATTCCTACATTAAGCAGTAGTCTATCCAATATTGTGGATAAAAGTTTACATGTATATCTATATTTAATATATGATAATTACATTTAATATATACATATTTAATATATACAATATATATACTATATAATTTATGAAATATAGGTATATATTTAATATACCTACATATTATATATAACTATATATAGTTCATAATACATATATACTTACATATTTTAACATATATAGTATATTTAAATTTTTTGCATCTAAAATTGAACGTGTGTCATTTATTTTGAATTTTTGCCTTCTGAAAATTATTTCTCTGGGTTTGCATTTCTTAAATGTTCATTTTGTTTATAGACTTGTTTTCAGTCTTTCATCTATGACTTTTTAAAAGCCTGAGTTAATCAGTAAGTCTTTCTGGGAGTCTCCTTTAGATAGTGATACACTTTCAGGTTTTCTCTCTAGATAAGATTATTTGGACATGCACAGTGGTGATGAACCATTTTGTTTCTCTCAAACTAGATTCTTTCTGAGAAAAGTAAGCAACGACAATATCATGTCAGCCATATATATGTGGTATATAAAATAAATCACAAACTATTATAGATACAGAAAGATGTATATAAATTAAATTCGGTAAATCTAGCTTGGAAAGACTTCAGCTAGGAGAGAAACTGACGCATTGTGCCAAAATGTAACTATGTTAGGAGACAGGACCCAAACAAGATGTTTAAGTTGAAATGAGCATGGCTGGATTTCTTATAAATTAGAAAACATAGGGAAACAAGGAGACTTACTCCAATCGCACATTTTTACCAAGAGACTATTGGAGAACACAGCCCGAGCCATGGAAAAAGGCTCAGACTGCACCCCGCTCAGTGGAGCACCCAGGCTCCCGAGGTGAGGCAGCGGTGACATCCCGGGCTCAGCTCCTCCGCGCGGGAATGGTGAACTCTATACGGTCCTGGCACTTCATACACTGCCATCTATTTTAGGAAAATGCTAACCTGCCATCTATCTGCCACAGTGACCTACAGAAACCCATTTAACAATGTTAGCCTTGTTAAAGAGTAAGAAACTATAAATGAATGACAGTAGTGCAGAGCAAATTCCTGAAACTTAGAATAGTTATAAATGAGTTGCTATCTGAAAACTGGTAACACCAAAATTCAGAGTCGTATTAGGAAAAGGGTGACCAAAGGCACAGAAAATTAAACAAGAGGCAATAGACTAGAACAAGGTAGCATATAGAAAGGAAAAGGGAAAAAAGGAAGAAGGAAATAAAAGAATGGAAGAGAAAAAGATTCAAGTCTCTTGACCCGAATTGTATGAAACAAAAGATCAAGATAAAAGAAGTTTTTTAAAAATGCTGTATTTTCCACCAAATAAAACAGCCACTACTAGAATTTCAGGAGGCCATTTCAAAAGAATCTGACACACTCGGTGGTTAAGTAGAAAAAAAGGCACTAGGAGAGTAGGTGAAGACAGAGCCTCTGGCCCAGAGTCTTCAAGTTTAAGAATAGGAGTTATAGCTCTTAAGAGCAGGAAGGAAGGGGCTAATCAGGCGAAATGTTTATAAAGAAAGAAAGATTTGCAAAGTGAAGCCTTGAACAAATATTGAAGAAAGAAGTGAACGGAGAATAGAGTACAAAGGTTGGAAACAGAAAATAAGATGGAGGAAGCAGAGATGTGATTTTAAGACTGTAGGGTCATCGACTGAACATGTGTGACCACACGTTACCGGAGGAGAGGGAGTGTAGCGCACTGTTAGTTGCAACCATGACCAACTATCTCAACTTTAGCAGTTCTCAGCATCTGAAGGAGAAGGGAGAATTAACAAGGATGAAAAAAGGACAGAGTTCTAAGATGCCACTAATATTAATACCACACTGATTACGTCCCATCTGAAATACAAAATTGGTTATTTTGCCAGCATTACAATATTATTAGAAAAAATACGTTATGTGTAGACAGTGAAAATACTCATTAATTTACTCTGCCACTCTTATTTGTAATTTAGGAATTTTAACAAATATGATCTTAAAGGGCAGCTTTTAAAGTAAAATTTAGGATGGCAGCTTTTAAGCAGAATTTGATCTTCTAGGCATTTTCAGTTTGCTACTTCATGATTATTAGGAAGTAGAAGTATTCCCTCAATACCAAAGTGTCAATGGAAAATTGAGATCACGGAAACATCAAAGGAGCAATAAGGTAGAATAGGAAAGTGAAGGCACTGAAGTGGACTCGCCATCCCTGGACCCGCCATCCCTGAGGGCATAGTTATCATATTCTCACTATTTAAAACATTTACTGAATAATTAATATGGGCAGTTATGATGCAATATGCACATAAAAGATAAACATAATTTTTCTCAATCATCATGTAATTTTTACATAATCAGTCTTAGTATCCTTTCTTATAATTATGTTTGCAAGTGTACTATCTCCATTAAGTTTACAGTATGCATGCATTCAAAAATTCATTAAATCACAGAAGACCTTTGAGCAATATTAAGAAAGCTAATTATAAATATACTTGTAACCCAAAGTGTTACTACGCACCACAAATCACTGATTCTCGTCTATATTTTCCTTGTATATTATTTTGGTATTTTTGTCATTAAAACTTACTCTGGGGTCTCTGTGCTACCTTTTATTTGACTACATATCTAAATTTGCTGTAATCCGCCACTTTTTAGTTTCTTATCTGTGGCTAAGTTCACTAGAAGATAACCAGGGAAAGTCTGATATTATAAAGAATAAGAGAAGAAATTGGAGAGATGGATAGTCTTATGTATGGACGTTTAAGGCTTCTACAGTATAATGTGTTCTTTTAATACTGTTTAATAATGTAATAAAATTCATGTTTAATACCCTACAAATGGTTTTAATATAACCTAAATCGCATAAATGCCTTTAAAGCTCTGCACAATGTAATAACCCATAGTGGGAGCAGTCAGACTTGGCAGCTGCCTCCTGTAAATTCTGGCTGTGTGATCCCCACACTTAGGCATGGCAGAGGGTCTCCCAGAGAGGAAAGCACAGGGAACACATGAACAAAAATGGTGGGGTGCACTGGAGCGATGAGATCACAGAGCAGGCGAGTGGGTAAGAAATCAGCTAAGCAAAGGTCTTTAACCCTCAAGTGTTTCACAGGTCGTATGTTTTTATATCAGAAAAATGAAAGAAAAATGCCAATTTTTCCATATTTTTATTAGCTTTTGGTTTTTTTTTTAAAGTGAACATAAAAGTTGGCACAGATTTGACATATAAAGAAAATCCTGATGGATTCTGCCTTCCTACAGATAGACGATTTCTCCCCTGTACTTTCTCAGATTTTCACTTCCCAGACTTCACAGTGGCCTTCAGATCACCTGGAAAAAGTTGGTTAAGAAGGTGTTTTGAAGCAAAGGTGGTGGCCTACACCCCTAATCCCAAAGCTCTGGAAGACTGAAGCTGAGACTTGCAAAACTGAGGCCTGTCTAGGTAGGTTAGCCACTTATTGAGACACTATTCCAAAACAAACAAACAAATTAAAATTACTACAATGTAGCTGAGAAAGCGCAAAATTCAATCCCAATACCATTTAAAAAACATTCATGTGCTAAATTCTATTTACCCCAATGAATCACTATCAGAGACATTAATTATATTTAATTACATCTAATTATAAGTAACATACATCAACAAAATAATACAATTAATACATACCAAGTAGTATGTACCAGGAGCCACCTCTTTCTCTAGCTCATTATTCAAGTGCCCTGTAATTTGAATTTCCGGTCACTCAGCGTAAAACTTGTAAACTTGTCATGATATGAAAATATTTCCTGGTTAACCCGACCACCTAAACACATAGTTTTCAGGACCAATCACTGACCCATTTTTGGTCCTTAAGACCTCTCCCTCTGATATTCCGATATCACAAAATCAATTAGAAGCAAATATGTTCTGAAGAGAATTTGGAAAAGTAACAAAAGTAGAAAAAAAATCCATAAAATCAGGTATTACAGTGAAAGCCATTATTCAAGGATAATGTAAATTTTGGCTACATAACACTCTATTAAAATTAAGTAATGATAAAATAGATTTTACTATGTTGAAAGGGGTTTCAAAATAAAATTAACTGAGTAACAAAGTATTAAGAAAGGTCCTTGGGGAAATTAATGAAGTCTTCCTTTGTTTTGGAAAAAATACCTGTAAAACAGTGTGAAAACTCAAATATGATATTAATACAGTTGGGTTGTGCTATTACATTTTAAGAAGGAGTCCCTGATCACTGTGGCTGCCGAGATCCAGATGAACAATGCAGAAAAACCCAGAGACCAGTAAAAATGTCAGCCACACAGTGGGGCCCCAGCCAGAGCTCACAGGATGGAAAGGGGGACTAGTGAAATTGTCAGAAGCAACAGTAGCAACATGAGCCAACAGGTGCTAAGTCAGGTGAACCCACGCTGTGTTTGGGAACAAAAAACAGAATAGAAGCAGGCAAATGGAGCCACCCCTTCTCTCTCTCTCTCTCTCTCTCTCTCTCTCTCTCTCTCTCTCTCTCTCTCTGGAACTCCAAGCCAGAGAAAGCTAATCCCACCCTGCCAAGCTCCAAGGCTAATTTCAGATAATTCTTTGTTTACTCCTTCATTCTTTCTCTTCTGCCCTCTTCTCTAGTTTCTCAAATATTGTGGGATCATTCTTTGTCCTCCAGGCTGGCTTCTACTTCTTTTGCATTTATCTTTGCTTTATTCACTCTCTTTCTTAAATTTCCCCACCACATGATAAAGGCACTCTATAAGAGGAAACACTTTATATACAAGCTCCAAATTTACAATTAATTCTGCAATATAATTGCAGATTTTGCTCTTATAGTTAAAGATAAAAATTAATACAGTTTGTCAGTTTCTAAACTACACTTGATGCTATTGTTATTGCTAGTTAAAGTGCTTTAGCTAGGATGACGTATCTGTTTTAATCAGTTCTTCTCACTTATGTAACAATACTGAGAATTTCTGGGGTAATTGCCTCACCACACCCCAGCACCAACAGAGAGGGGACTGAGCCAAATAGATACCAACATCTTGTTCGTAAGTAATTAGAAAGGTAGGATCTTGGGGCACACACAAACCAAGAATCTGCTACACACAGAAAATAGCCCTGAAGAACAAACCCTACGTAGAGAGGCCTTGATACTAGTGATAAAGCTACCACCTACAAAAACACAGGAAAAAAAAGTAAAGACTTTTGAAACAGAAACAACTGTGCACTTCTAGCACACCAAGAACAAATTCAGGAGACAATGAGGCAGAGGAAAAGGGAAGATGCACACCTGATAGCTATGAAATGGTAGCAACTGAAGTAAAGGAACAAATTCATGAGGCTGTGGAGGGAATCAGAGCAGAAAACAACTCTTAGGTAAAAAGAAAAAGAAAAAGAAAAAGAAATATCAGGCCAGTGATTTAGCTCAGCAGCACAAGCTCTTGCCTGGCAAGTGCAAAGTCATGCATTTGACCCCGATACTCCCCCAAAAAACAAAACAAAAAACAGAAATGTCAACATTTGTAAAGGAAATGCTCAGCAAATCTAGAGTAGAGATAAATAAAAAAAATACATAATGATAGAAAGAAGATGGAATTCATGAATGATCAATATGGAAAAAAACAGAATGCATTGAACAGTTTCAAACAGATAGCTAGAAAATTAAAAATTCCATTGAAAGCTGGCAAAACCACTTGAACAAAACTGAAGACAGACTTTCAGATCCTAAAGGCAGGATCTTGGCTAGTGATCAAGAAGGGAAAGATCTCTTGAAAATAATTAAAGATCAGGAAATAAAAATTCAACAGCTGCAATGATCAAAAAATAATATAATAATAATTATTGTCAAGGAAAAATCAATAGTCAACACAGATGGCATAAAAAACTATTTTCAGGAGTAATAGCAGAAAATTTCTCAAGCATGGGAAAAGATTCTGACATACAGATAAGTGAGGCATAAAGAACCCAATTATTCATAATCAAAATAAATCTATACTCAAACATATGATAATCAAGAACCCTGAAATTCAGCACAAGAACAGAACATTGAAAGCTGTCAGAGAAAAAAAAATAGATCACCAATAAAAAGAAACACAACAGAATCACAGCAGATTTCTCAACAAAAATTCTCAAGTCAAAAAGAGCTTGGTATGAAGTATTTCAAGTCCTAAAAGGAAACCACTGTCTACCCAGATTGTTGCACCATACAAAACTATCTTTTAAAATTAACAGAGAAATAAGATACTTACACAACAAAGAACAACTGAAGAAATTCATAACCACCAAACCAACACTACAAAGGGTACTAAAAGTTTTCTAGACAGAGATAAAAATGACCACAGTTGCAAGAACAACAACAGAAGAACAGAACGAGTGAACAAATGGAAATAGTAGACATTTGCAGTGTTCCACCCAACAACATAAGAATACACATTGCTCTCGGCTGCACATGGGTGTTCTTTAAATTACACAACATACTAGCCCACAGAACATGCTTAAGTAAATGCAAAGGATTGAAATTATCCCATGCATATTATCGGATCATAGTGCAATGAAATTCGAAATTAATGGAAAAATACTTCACAAAAACTCCTGGAAATTAAATAAACACCCTGAACAACCAATGGGTCAAAGGTGAAATTAAAGAAGAAATTAAAGAATATCTACAATAAACAAAAATGCAGATGCAACATACCAGAACCTGTGGGACACAGTGAAACAAGTCCTAGAGGGAAATTTATAGTGGAGAATTCTCACATCAGAAAACAGAATGAACACAAATAAACAGTCTCATCTTGCAACTCAATCATCTGGAAAAAGAAGAGCAAATCAAGCCCAAAAAAGGGAGAAAATTATAAATCTGAGAGCAGAAATTAATGCAATTGAGATTAAGAAAACAATACAAAGGAGTAATGAATTAAAGAATTGGTTCTTTGAAACAATAAATTAAATTGATGAAACCTTAACCAAAAAAAGGAAAGACTCAAGTTCATGCCATAAGAATGAAAAGGCTAAAATCACTACAGATCCTGTGGAGAATCAGAAGATCATCAATACCTACTTTGGAAATCTTTACTCACATAAGATAGGAAACACAGAACAGATTCCTAGTATGAATGAATTTTCAAAGCTGAATCAAGAAGATATAAAAAGTCTGAATAACCCAGTATCAGCCAATGATACTGAAAATGTAATTAAAAACTTACCAACAAAGTAAGTCCAGGTCCCGATGGATTCACTGCTGAATTTTACAAGAAATTTAGAGAAGATATAGTACCAATCCCCTTCAAACTCTTACGAAGCTGAAAGGGAAGCAGCACTCCCTGACTTATTAATGAAAGCAAGTATTAACCTGATACCAGCACCAGGGAAAGAACCAACCAAAAACGAGAAGCACAGGCTAATCTTTTTAATGAGTATACATGCAAAAATAATCAATAAGATACTAGCAAACAGAATTCAGCTAGTCATCATGAAAATTATACATCCTGACCAAGTGGGATTCATCCCTGGAATGCAGACATGGTTCAACATATGCAAACTAATAAATTTAATACACTATATCAACAGAACCAAAGAAAAAAATCACATGATCATCTTGATAGCTGCAGAGAAAGCCTTTGACAAAATCCAGCACTCATTCTTGATAAAAAAAAAATCCTACAAAAATCAGAATGAAGGATCTTTACCTCAATCTGATAAAGTCACCTATGACAAACTAATAGACAACATTGTCCTAAATGGACAAAAACTGAAAGCTTTCTCTCTAAAATCAGGAACAAGACATGAATATTCACCATCACCATTCCTATTCAGTATACTTCTGGAAACATTAGCCAGAGCAATTAGATAAGAGAAAGAAATAAAAGGAATGAGGATAGGAAATGAAGAATTTAAATTATCATTATTCACAGATGACTTGATACTTTACATAGAATACTCCAAAAATTCCATCAAAAGATTTCTAGATTCAATAACCAAGTTCAGTACCAAAGGCAATAATCAAAAATCAGTAACATTCTTGTACACAAACAGCAAACCCACAGAGAAAGATATTAGAGAAGTAACACCCTTCACAATAGCATCCCCCAAATATTAAATACTTAGGAATTAATCTAACAAAGGAAGCAAAGGATCTATATATGGAAAATTTCAGTACTCTGAAAAAGAAAATCAAAGAGAATATCATGAATTGGAAAGCTTTCCTTTGCTCACAGGAAGCCAGAACAAACATAGTGAAAATGGCCACAGATTTAATTAATGGATTTAATTAATTTTGTTGTATAGATTTAATGCAATCTTGATCAAAATGCAATTAGCGAAGCTCACAGAACTAGAGAAAAAATTTCTAAAATTCATCTGGAATCAGAAGAGATCTAGAATAGCAAGGGCAATCCTGGGCAACAAAGGCAAGGCAGGAGATATCACCATCTCTGAATTATGCTACAAAGCTACTGTGATAAAATTATCATGATATTGGAAAAAACAGATGGGAGGACCAGTGGAGCACATTAGAAGATGCAGGTACAGCTACAAATACACTCAGCCACCTTATTTTTGACAAAGGTGTCAAATATGTTCACTGGAAGAAAGATAGACTCTTTCACAAATGGTACTGGGAAAACTGGCTTTCCACAGGGCAAAGACTAAAACTAAACCCATTTCTATCACCATTAACTAAATTAAAGTCAAAATAGATCAAGAATCTAAACATTAAAATAGAAACACTAAATCTATTTGAAGAGAAAGTAGGTAGGAATTTTGTAAGTATAGGCAGAAACTTCATAAACAAAACCCAGACTGCATGGGAAACACTTCAAAGAATCAACAACTGAGATCTCATCTTAGTAAAAAACTTTTGCATAGCAAAAGAAATCACCAACAAAATAAAAAGATAACCCACAGATAGGAAAAAAGATTTTGTCCAATTGCCACTTAGAGCACTTGAACTTATAAAGAATTGAAAACAATCAGATCCCTTAAGTTGAAAGATCCAATCCAAAAATAGGTATCTGAGATGAAAACACACTTTGCAGATGAAGAAATATAAATGGCAAATAAATATATGAAGGCATGTTCACTATCACTGGAAGATTTGTGCTAATATCAATTGGAGAAATTTTTACGTCCATATCTTGTATCCTTAGCAACTACTTTAAAGATAAAAATGTGTAATGTATTAACTATTGTTATTCTCTTATTATTTGTTATCTCTTTTCCATAAAATAAAAAGCAGTATACCAATAATTAGTGCATGGTTACAATTTAAATATCTATGTATTAATTATAAAATAGAATAAATGTATTTTTATAATTCTAGTCTTTTGAAAAGATATTTCTTCGCTAAATTTTGAATTTTTTTTACCTTTTACAGGTGGATTCCAGAGCTGGGGCTATAGCTCAGTGTCATAAGTCTCTGACTGGCAAGTGTGAGATCGTGAGTTTGATGCCTGGTACCAAAGAAGAAAAAAAAGTAGATTCCATTAAGTGAGTTTTGGGAATAAATCTGACAATTATTCCTTCAAAATATGTACCTAGGTGCATGTGAAACAATCTCTCCAGAAGAACCAAACACCAGGATTGAAGTCCTCACTCAAGTAAGTAACAGTGAAACCCCTTGCAGGTTCTTATGACTGACAGAGAGACACAGGACATCTAAGTGAGTCGCCCTTGCAAGTCACTCTACAGCATCATCAGGTATTGATGGCAACATGAGGTGCCATATGTTGATCAGTGTTTCAACATCACATAGTGTGTGCAAACCACCCCAAAGAAGAACAGCGTTCCCAAGTGCCAGAATAGCCCAGGAATTACAGCAACCCTGCAATTAGCTCACAAAACACTAAACTGTATTTTTGGACACAAATAGCAGGGGAATTAATCTTTTAATCCAGGTTATTATGTATTCTGGTTATTATATATTCTGGGTGTCAGAAGACAGAATTTTGACTATCCGTAAATTTATTGTTTGATACTACAGTGCAAAAATTGCTCTGAGTGGACTTTTAAAAGTGCTCAAATTAAAATCCATCATCAGGCTAATGAAGCAAATATTTGGACCTAGAAATTTTGTACTATCATATATATGTATTAAATTAACCACGATTATAAAGATGGAGACACATTACGCACTTATAACTTAAAAGCTGGAAAACACAAAGGAATATTACAAATTTTAAAAAACAGACAAATCAAATTAAATAAAAGTTTGTAATGAAAGAGAATTATGCTAATCTTTTTGGTTTCTATGGAAATAAAATATTTTTAAATGATTTAAAAGCAATCCTGCTGTGAATGTTAATTAGAAAATGGAAGCATGAGCTACAAAGTTATTTTAATTTTCCCCCTAGATTTTATTATGATAATTTCAAACTATAGAAGAGCTGAAGTGATTTTAATACCCACATAATCACAACCTAGTTTTTGTTATTAACATTTACCAGGTCTGCTTTATAACACCCCTGCCCCTTCATGAATGTGTCAGTTCACTTCTTCAAGCACCTCTGTGTTAGATGTCAGTATGCCATGGCCCCCAAAAGCTATACATGCATGGTGTTAGGGTTCGATCTTTATAAACATTTTATTTTTGATAAAATAAGAGTGTGCCATTATCTGAATTTTGACATGGGAACTTGTTTTATGTGATCCCCTATGAAACATTAAAAGATTACACCAGAAATTTTCCTGTGCTTGTTCATAATAAATTCCTTCATCTAGAATCTATGGAAGTAACCATTACTGTACATAACCTAGATCACTCTTTTATCAGATTCATGAATATGTTAGTGACTAGTGGTTATTTGTTACTCCTGACTAATGATTCATTCTGTTCCCGCTCATTATTGGTGGGCAGCCGAACTATTTCCAGTAAGGTATTTCACTATTATGAGAAAAGATTCTGTGACATTTTTGTGAAAATTTCTTTTGAGAACATGTAATTTTATTTCTCTTGAATAAATTCCCACAAGTGGAATTCCACCAAGTAGATTCATGGTTAACCTTAGATCTTCTAAGTGACTGTGAGTACTTTGACTTTTAAAATGACATCAGACCTCTGAAGAATGTAAGTTTGAAGCAATAATCCACAACTTCTATGACACAAAATTCTTAGAATCGTGTGCCAAATATGTGCTGCCAAAAGGGACAGATAAACTACTCCCTGCTGTCATTTCTTCTGATTCCATGTCTGTACTCAAATATCCAGAGCCAAATATTTAAACCTCAAAGGATTCATTTTTGTATGTAATCAAATGTGACTTTATCCTTAATTTAAAAATATAATTCATACAATTTATGTTGACTACTGATATATTTTAACAAAAAATACATACTAATAACTTTTGGCCATAGATCCTGTTTGGAATTTCTTGAAGCATTCTATTCACCTTCACTGCACAATGCACTTTTATTCCACCCTTCAAAAATAATTTATAGAGTACCTACCAGGAGTCAGACACTGTTCTAGATCTGGAACGCCACAAATACACATACAGTAATTTTTGGTGTGGTTTTACAAGTGTGTCCTCTCTTTAGGCAACATTTTTAAGACCCAGGTGACTGGTGTTAATGTGTCTCCTGGCCTTTCCTGTCTCCCAGCACTGATGCTCATGCATTCAACCTGAACACTCAGCAAAGCCTCCTGGGAGTCAGTAGTTTTAGCACAGCCCTGGAAAAGCTGGGCATGCACATGCCACCTGTCTGCCAAGGAGTCACCTAGATGCTGAGCTTCAGCTCCAAGCAGCAGAGACAGTTTCATCTGCCCATCCCTGCCCCGGAAAATGAAATCAGATCTCTGAAGAACCTAAGTTTCATTTCAGTTTCCTTTCCTGCGGACCCTGGGTATAAGTCTGCAGGTTCGCAAGCCAGCATTCAGACGTTGGCAGCCGCCCACCAGGACAGCCACCTGGCATTTGCTGACACTTGTGTCTGCCCTTCTCAGCCTTCCCCTCAAAACCCTGGTCATGGGAGTGTTAAGGGACCCGTTCCCCCTGCACCTTAGGATGTGACCCAGCCTGGAGGACTTGCTGTGCACCCCTCCACCTCTCAGGCCTCAGCTCTGCCCCGGGATCCTTGTGCTGCCGTAACAAATTGCCCCAGGTGATTTGCTTAAAAATGAAAGAAATTTGTCTCAGAGTCTTGAAGGCCCGGAGTCAGAATGCAAAGTGTGGCTGTGTGCAGTAACCCTTCCTGGCTTTCAAACTCCTGCCAGCTCACAAGCGTTCCTCCCCTGACTGCAGGGAGAGCAACCCCAAAGCCTGCCTCTGTCTTTAGAGCACCTTCTCAGTGTGGATCCTTTCATCTCCTACCTTGTCCACTCTCTCTCCTCCTCTCCTGTCTTCTCCTCTCCTCTCTCCTGGCCTTTCTTATCACTGGATTCAGAGGCCATTATCACCTCATTTGGCCTCATCTCAACTTTCCACATTACTCTCTCTACATAGGTCCGCTTCCCAGTCAGATCGGAATCTCAGGGTCCAGGTAGATGACTACATGTCAGTGAGCCATAATTCAGTCTGGCGCAAGCTGTGGGAGTACTTCTCTATCATCTGTGATTCATACAACAGTAATATAGTTTCACATTTGAATAAAGAATATTGGCCGAGTGAACATAACTTATTTTTGGAAATATTTTAGCTACTATGGTGGAAAAAGGAAATTATAGTTGTTTGTTCTCTTCTAAAGAATAATATTAAGCATAGTATGGTAGTGCATACCTTCAATCCAGAACTCTAGAGGCTGAGACAGGAAAATCTCATGTCTGAGCTCAGCCTGGGCAACTTAGCAACTTAGCAAGACCCCGTGTCAAAAAGTTAAAAGAGCTGGGGACGCAGCTCAGTGTGGAGGCCCTACATTTCAAAAGTAAAAAAGAATCGACATTAAATTTTATGACGCATGATAGTATTTGATTTAGTGACAGTGGCTGGAGTTTGAGGGAAGGGAACAGACCTTCCTTCAGTTCCCACAATGGAGTAAGGAGGTGCCTCCTAGGAAGGATGGCAGATATGAAAGTCTGAGGGTTCGCTGCAGCTTGGCCCATCCTCCTTGAAGTGATCTGAGCAGTTCACTCTCTGAAAGAAACACCCACAGGAACAAGGAACCAAAGCACATGGGATGGACCAGTACTCACAGTCTGGCAAGACACCTCGGGTTGGAGAAGTGATACCCTGGAACCCAAGGCCCCTGTACCTCTCAGTGTGCTCAGACCCATTTCTGTAAATGTCATGTTTCTTTGCAATAGCTTGCTTCACTCTTGAGCTTGGGGCTGTACCCATTTCTGGCGGGGCATTCTCTGGCTGGTGGGGTGTGGCAGCCTGCTCTTGCCGAATGCCAGCATCATGCTCCCCAGATGGGGCTAAATGTTCCTTGGGGGACAGAGCTACTGGTCTGATGAGTGCTGCTAGGATAAGCGATCAACAGTGTATCCTTGGAAGGGTGGGTCAGCTAATGTAAAGCTACCACGGAGCTCTCTGCTGAAATGCAGATAGATCTGAATTAAAAATACTTGAGCGGTTGGCATCCTCTGTAGCTTGGGATTTTTTTTTTCACCAAGTGTAACTTCTGGATAAACACAGTGTCTGTTTTCCCCTTTTCTGAGGATTTACAGATGTTTTTCATCATAATGGGGGTTCCTGGCCTTCTTCCATCTCAGGCCATTGATTTTAATGGTTTAGACATTGTTACAGGGCCCTCTCCGGAGGTGAAAGCACATAGTGACCATTTTCTCATGTGTGGGAAAATATTATTTTCTTTGGCAAAGACAAATCATTCTTTTAAATTTAGAAACATTTAGTTTCCAAGGCTTTATCATTTTATTTAACCCCAGCACACTGAATAATAGCTCACCATTTTGCCCCATGTGTAATTCATTTAGAGAAATAGAAAAGCTCATGAAAATATCTGGTATTTATAGACCTTCTGTCTCTCTGCCATACTATAGGAAGTGCTTCTAATTAAGTTGGAATAAAAAAGAAACAAGCAAATCCAAGATGATGTAGAACAACTCCTTCGCCTTTATTTCAGTTAATATCTTGTCCTTACTTGAATGTATAGTACTGTCGAGTTACCCACGAATATATTAACTCTCCGTGTGGCAAAAACTATAGTACTAAAACACTTCAAATCGTTATTCAAGAAGTTAGTAATCTGAATCGTATCGGTTCTTGTGTTGCAGATCTTAGAAAACTCCAAAGTGTGTGGAAAGTTCCTAAGAAGATAATTATATTTGGAACAGTCTCAGTCTAGCAAAACATTTTAAAATGCTTTTAAAATCTGCTAATTGAGCCAAGCAAAACACCTACATGAGCAAATTGCAGACCAAGTGCTCACTAGGCCTCCTTTCTGGTATTACTACGAACTTTCCAGCCTTGATTAGGAATAGCACTCGTATCATTTTGAGCAAATGGGACTGTAAGAAAAATAATAAAAATTGCCACTACAAACTTAAGCTCATAATTATGAAATAGGAATTTGCAGCTGAGAAGCTCTGCCCTTTAACCTTCCCAAGTGCTGGGCTCTTCTTTCTCCCTCATCTTCCAGCCGGTGGCACCAGCAAAGACTGCAAGTCCCAACACCTGTAAGCTTGCACCAGTGCCCTGCAGGTATGAGGCTGAGACAGACCAGAGACCCATGGCTCTCACGGAAAAAATGTGAAACACAACTTCATAACAAAATAATAGGAGAACAGCAATAGTTAATACATTGCATGTTGTCTTTAAAATAGTTATTTAGAGTACAACATATGCAAATTAAAATTTCTCCAATCAATGTTAGCACAAACTTTGCTCTTTAATGAACTGAAAGAGACACTAACAGTATAACTGACTTGCGTTTTTTCCCTTTTCCCTTCTTTCCTTTCCCTTTTCACCCATCCTAGTTCCTTTTTCCTTTTGAATCATTTCTTCCCATTTCATAATGTCTATTGTACTTTTTAGACATTTACTCTTTCAGTTCCTCACACCAGAGAGACATCAGGATGTTTACACTGATTTATTTCACTTGAGTATGGTCTTAAATTGCATTCATTTACCTATAAAAGTTTTAAGTTATTCTTTATGGCTGATGTATTTAACATGATATACTTATTTCATTCAGTAAATCAAAACTAATGTAGCATTATTAACTGAAGTAGGCAGCCTGTGCTAAGGTTTACTGTGTTGTGTGGTTCTATAGGTCACATCCTGGATCCATCATTAGAGACTCACACGGACTATTTCTCCAACCCCACCCAGCGGGTTTTTGACTGTTGGCTCCCATAAAATGGCTGTGAAGAACTGGCAAACTGTCTTCCAAAGTAACTGTGAGGTTTTAGTCTCACTATTAACCGGCAAGTGCTCTGAGGGAAGCCCGGCATTCAGTACCCTAATCCCTCTGTTCAGTTTGATCTGTACCTTAGCGACCCTAATCAGTATGTGTGGCGCCTCTTACAGCTGCCTAAGAGCAAATGATTTGAGGATCTTTTACCTACACACAAGGGTAGTTATCTATTCTGATCCTTCTGCTCAGTTTTTAATTGATTTTGTTTTGCTTATGATTAAGAGTTCTTTGTATATTTTGGACACAAATCCTTTATCAAATACATGTTTTGTAAGTATTTTCTTTCAAGTTGTGGATTTTCATGTTTTTAAAAATCTTCTATAGCCTACGGAACAGGATTTTAAATTTAATTGAATTTAATTTTTTTAGTGAAGTCCAACTTAATGCTCTTCTCTTTCATGGGTTGGGTATTTGGTGTTGTGTCTCAGAAAGTCATCATTAGAATAAGGGTCACCTTAATTTTCTTTCACATTTCTTCTAAAATTTTTGAAGTTTCATATTCTACATTTAGATCTATAAGCTATATTGAGTTTCTTAGTGTGCATGCGTGTGTGTGTGTGTGTGTGTGTGTGTGTGTGTGTGTGTGATGTCTGGGTGCTAGTCTACTCACAGTGAAATTTCATGCATTAAGTGGCATAATTTCTTGCCCATTAGAGCTGGAGAGCACACAGGTCAGGTTCCAGTGGGTTTGTTCTCTGCTGAGGACTCACCTTCGACAGTGAAGGTGACTACTTTCCTATGTGTCCTCCTCCAGGCTCTCTTCCTGCTCCCCAAAGCCACAGTACTCCGGGATTAGAGCCCTGCCTTCATAACGTTTTGAACCTTAATGACTTCTTTAGAAACACCCATTTCCAAATTTAGTCTCCTGGGAAGCTAAGGCTTCAGTGTGAATATTGCAAGAGTGGAAAAAGTTTACTTTAACTACATTGTGAAGTCCAGCTGTTGGTGTTAAGCACGGCTACAGTTCTGAAAAACATAGGCCATGAAATCTTTCTTTCAGGCCAGGCAGGGAGGCGCACTCCTGTAATCCCAGAAGGCTGAGGCAGGCGGATTGTTTGCAAGTTCAGGACCAGCCGGGGCTACAAAGTGAGCCCAAGACCAGCCTGAACTGCATAGCGAGACACTGTCTCAAAAGACAAAAATCTCTCTTTCATTTTTCTCTACATTATTGGGTTTCTTACTATTTCATCTACTATTTGACTAGTTCCACTGTTTGTGGAAAACTAAAAAGACAGTCACCATGACATTATTATGGCTCTTTGTTTTAACATCTCTTTGGCCATAGAATGCACAGGAGAGATTTCTAGCAAGACAGTGGCCTGAAGGAGTTTTGCGATTTCTCTACCTTTAAATCTTCATTTTCTGCCAGACTTCAGCTCTCTGTTATCAGACAACTATAATTATAATCTTAAAAGTTAGCTTACCTTTTAGTATCCCATAGAACAAGTAGGCAAATAATGAATATAAAGTTTAGAATAATAGCATTAACAATCAAGGAATATCGCTTATAAAAAAAAAACACCAACCCAACCACTGGAGAATATTTTATACCCATTTTTAATCCCAAAGAAATTTCACCAAAATTGATATTGCTTTTTCCAAAAAAAAAAAACCAAAAAGAAAAAAATTAAAAACACAGTACAGGTCATTCTCACCTAAAATGCGATTACACTAAAAATCTATAATCAAAAGAAAAAATGATAATTATAAAGTATAAAACATATGTTGTTACAGTTAAGAAACACTTCCTATGAGGCATAAGTTAAGATAAAATAAGAAAAACAAAACAAAATAAAAGTTTATAAAGTACAGTGAAACCTTGATTTATGCTATAATTCCTTCTGGAAACATGGTTAAAATCCAAAGCACTTGTATATCAAGGGAGATTTCCCCAGGAGAATAATAGAAACTCAGATGACTTGTTCCACAATCCAAAATCATTCATATGAAAATGATTACAACACTGCAGTATAATACAAAATAATAAAGAAAATACAAAGAAAAATAGACAAATTAACCTGGACCTACCTTTTATAACTTTTGTGGCTGATGGGAGGGAAAGTAAAAGAGAGATTTATTACCTAGAATGACTTTCACTACCACTAACAGTCACAAACACAATGGCTGCTAACTATTGGCTCAGTAGAATCTTTCTCTTTTCGTGCAACTTTGACAAGGACTTCAACCAATGGCATTTGCTTTTGTCTCCTTTTGAGGATTTCATGGAAATGTGACATTGCATTGTCATTAAACAGATTCATCATTCACACTGTAAAATCATTCAAACTGCTTATTCGGGTGGTGCCTTTCTACAAAATTTTGCACTATTTCCCACATTTTATTCATCTCCCTAATCTCATTTCAGTTGAGGAGTTCCTCCATCTTTCTTTGCTTTTCCTCTGCCAAAGACAGCTCTTCCATAACCTCTTGCTGTTGGGAGGTGATCTGTTTCAGTCTTGCAGAGAGAGAGAAAGAGAGACAGACCTAGACATAGAGAAGACCACTAACTCAGTTGTGACTTTTGGCATCACATATTACTAGTATTGCAAGAGATCACTTGTTCATCAGCTTAAAATCTGTTCTAAATGTTTGCTCATCCTATGGAACACTTGTAGAATACGTTACCTACAATCCAAGGTTTTACTGTGATTCACTAATAAAATTTTACATGTAAAAACTGCTGTACCTCAAAGCAGTATCTACAGGAAAACTAATAGCCTTAAATGTTTCTACTAGTAAAGATAAGGGCTATGCATACATCTTTAAAATAGCAGACAACTCTCATATAACATAAAGTGCATTCATAAATATAAGAATCGTCCAGATTTCCTGAGTTTATACTCAAGATATTTGTGTTGGGAAAGGGGCACTTTGCCCTACTAAGCTTTGTTATGAAACTATAATGATAATAGAATCACTTGCACACAAATTTGAACATTGTACTGTAAATGTACCAATTATGTCCCTACTGTTCTGTAGTTTCAATGAAATCCTAATTGAAATTACTTCAGTTTTATTTTTCAAAATTTGACAAGTTTTTAAGAAGGTATTTAAGAAAATCGGCCTATATTTTGGGGATAGGGGAAAATTTAAGACAGACAAAAATGCTTAACCTTAAAAGAAAACATAAATAAATGTCCCTAAAATAAATTATAAATTTCCATTTATCAAAAGATACCATGAAATGATGAAAACATGAGGTAGACCTGGAAAAACTCACAAAAAAATGCAATGCCAAAAAAATGAATAAGATGTAGAATATAGATTCTTGTAAATCAGTAAGAAAAAAAGCAAAATATCTCTTGGAAAGCTAGTGAAAATACATAAATATTTCCTAATAGCAGAAATATGCGAAATTACTGTCCAGAAAATGTACAAAAATGTACATTTTAGGAATGAGGGGAATGCAAGATAAAACCACAGTGCAACGCTGTTCTCAGTCACCTCCATCCCTCACTGAGCTGTGTGGACAGCAGTAATCAGAAGCATCTAAGGAGTTATGCAAATGATTAATTGTATCACTAATGTGCTTCTTGCACACAAACTCTCTTGGAAAGATAAGACTCTTCTCCATCCTAACTCTGACATTCTTTCCCTTTTCCTATAACCCTTTCTAGCACATCCCTGGGATTTTCCTCAGAAGAAAGGGAGGAGATTACAACAGGTGTCTCTGACTCCTCCAATCAAAAGTGAAGCGCTTTAGTCAAGTCCCTTAAATTCTGGATTCTAATCTCGAAATTTCACATTAGCAGCATTTAGAAACCAGACAATGTACTTACCTGGCTTGCATTCAGATACACTTGGATTTTTAAAACGTAACTACCAATGTGTAAACATGGCTTGCCTGAGCCACGTCTCAATCCATACGGTGCAGTACCCTAACTGCTGGATTGGATCACCTCCGATGCAACAAGTCTGTGACCTCTGCAGGATACTTTCTACATTTCCTTATTGAAGCTTTAAAAATGTGCACAACATATCCATATCCAGAAATCTACTTAATTACTATAAGGCACAGTGGTGTGTTCCACTCATCCTGTGTTCCATCCATAGAGTGTGTGCAATTCTATACAACTTTGTCCTGTGGGGTTGGGAACAGATGCCGTCACAGCATGCACACACAAACACACACACACACACACACACGACTCACCTTCACAGTGCCCCAGGGGAGTGCACTGTCTCCATCCTACCCTGCTAGTCACCAGAAGAAGAAATGCTTCAGGTTGGTACTGTGTGGTTAATTTCCTACATAATCCCTGCTCCACAGGCTTCAGTAAACATGGATGTGATATAATATTGTATAGATGGATGAAGGAAATCTGAGTTACCTCCAATTAGTATGTTTCCAGCCCAGGAGCTACAGTTCTTTCTGGAAAGGGGCAGAAAATGAACGTTTGAGGCCTTGAGAAGCATCCAACCTCTAACTCACCACTTAGCTCTGTTACTGTCGTGGACGGTGGAAAGAAATTGGCTAAAGTAGTTGCAGGGTCTGTCAAGTCTAACATCCCTCATGCTCGTACGCCAGCAGGCTGCAACCTCAGGGCGTTCATGCCACAGAGCAGAGGCAGTTATTCTTTTGCCATGGAATCTCAGCTTTTGGCCTTCTATTTTTCAACTGACTTAATAAGACTCCCCCACTGTAATGAGGAGAATCAGCATTACTTGGTATAGTCAGCTGCTAATGATACTATAGATCTACAAAATGGCTTGTCTGCAACATGTAAAGTACTACTCCACTAGATGACAGCCTAGCAAATGTGACATAAAATGTTTTTAATGTGTATCTCATGTACTTTCCACACCACAAAACATTATTTTTCTTCTGATTTTTTTTCCTTAAGATTCCAAAGTGTAGGCAGTGTTGTTAGCTCATGAATGGATCACGCAAACCAGACGGTGGCTAAATTTGGTCCTCGGGCCATAGTTTTCCACTCCTTGCTTCAGTAAAACCTTCTGTGTTGACAGGAACTGAATGTGTATCATGTTTCATTCATATATTTCTGTAAACACAGATAGAAAGCACTCTAAAACATTAGTTACTGACAGCTATTCCCAAAATGAAGCTACTTGTGGCCCCCAAATTGAGAAAAGAATAAGTATAAATATTCATTTTCTGAGGTCTTTAATAACATTGAAAATCATCACTATCCAGCACTGTTTTTGAGTGATGGTACCTGAGGAAACAAATGTAGAGAGGAATACCTGCCAGGGTCTGTTGAGACTTTCAGTGCCACACAATAAGAATGAGTGGTAAAATAATAATGAAATATATTGATAAAAAAGACATGGAACACAACGATTAATTATTGTTTACCTAAATAATCCTGAACTCAACTTTTGAGCATGCACACACACACACACACACACACACACACATACACACACACTCAGAAGCACACATACACTTTATTCTATGTTACATTTACTAATGTATTTCGTGTAAGTCAGACACTTTTATTTGTAATACTGGGGTTTGCATGCAGGGGCACTGTATCACTGAGCTACATCCCCAGCCTTTTTTATATTTTTTAATTTTGAGAATGAGTCTTGCTAAGTCACTGAGTTGCCCAGACTGGACTCAGGCATGAGATGATTCGGCCCCAGCCTCTGGAGTCTAATGATTAAAGGTATGTGATACGACACCCAGCTATGTTAGACTTTCAATCAGGTACAAATGATAAAAAGATCAATAAGACACATTTCGTCACAAGTTCATATAGTTAGACAAGAAAAATTGTTAGACATGCACCATTTTGGGGCCTTTTTTGAAGTTATCTGATTTAATCTCCCAAACAATTCAGTGTAGAGTTAGAACTACAGGATCAGTTCAATTTGAAGTTCACGTGAACAACAATTCATATTTTAGAATGTACTCCAGGCAATATTTGAGTCATAGTAAAAGTGACTGGGACATGTTTATGTTAAAAATAATCTGAAATTCAGATTCGGCTCATATTTTTGCTACATCTTGCAAGTTGATTCAATAGATGTACAAATTACTCCATCCAGTTTATTTCTGAGTGATGAGATGCTTAGAAAGATTGTTTAGTTGTTCAAATTTGCATAATGGAATTCCATGCAAATTTTCTGAGGTAGAATCTGATAGGAAGACAGAGACATAGAGTGTCCTACTGGCATACTGGACCAACAAAAGGGTGAAATTCATTTTGTAACTTCACGTGGTCAAATGTGTAGGCAGAACCCAAAAAGCAAGTACAATATATGTAAGAAACATTATCATTTTATATTACAAAATAATGTTCACTTTTTCAAGTTTCCATTTGCACTTAATATCGCCATTTCAACCATTATCTGTAAACTACAGTAATAGTGACAGCAAACAATCATATTCACGCACTCTTTTTTCAGGATTATTAAATAATGTACAAGATGCTAATTCCAACTAACACTAAGATTTTTAAAACCTCACATTTTATTAAATCATTTGCAAAGCAATCATATGTTGAGCAGAGACAGCAAGGCAATTTTTTATCAGTGTAGTTTATCAGTCCCTGTGCAGGTCACAGTGAGTGCATTCCTTGTGTGGTGCTGGTCCCCGCACCTAACGCGTCCCCGTTCCTTTTCTCCTCCCCTTTACCTCACCACCCTTGATCCCTTGATCTCCTTCCCTGTTTTGTACCTGTTGGCAGCACATAACATTCACATCCTTTGTGAAGTTTAACTATCACATTGTTTCTCTTATTGAAAACCCCAGAGTAGATATAAAAAACAAAATATAAGCTAGACAAAAGAAGTGGGGAGAGAGGTCTTTCTCTAAGAGGAAAGGGATAAGGAGATGGAGGAATGGGGAAGAAGGGAAGAGATAAGAGGTGAAAAGAAGGAAGAGTTGGGATGGATTGTGTCCGTGTACAAACTCTACTCCAGGAATGTAAAGTTTATATATAGAGAGTGAAATGTTAAGTGAAAATGTGTCTGTTCCTTTGCCTTAGAGGTGATCAGGGTGGGTTAGAAGAAGAAAACTAAAAGAACTGAAAGAGGTAAAGGAATCATTTCACACATCCAATCTTTAATGAAACAAGAACATACATTGTTTTGTGGTTTCTCTTCCCTAGAGGAAAAAGACAATTAAGGTGGATAATTGGGTTCTGAGTACAAGCACCATGTGATAATTTCTTACTTGAGTGTGTTTTGTGAATGGAAAAGTTCTTCATTCCCCTAAAATATAGTTGGGAACTAATACAACACTATTATGTTCCATTTAAGTTAACGCACAGGGGCTGTCTTTCCTGTGCAAACGTGGATGAAGCCCTCTTCGCTGGAAACATGGTATGAATTAAATGCATGAACTGAGGTACCACTGTATCATCACTAACTGACAAGACATCTCCAGGACAGATAAACTTCCATTTTAGCACGGTGGTTTAACAAGTAAGTTTTCATTATCTTTATATCTCTTCCATCATCATTAGAAGACTTAAAGGGGTGAGATTTGAAAAAGACAGTTCTCCACAGATGAACTGAAAAACAGTCACAAACTAAGAATAAAACTCACAAGGATGATAAAAGAGATAACAAACACTACGTGAAAAGCCATACTTTGGTCCAACAATGTAAAAGTTAGAAAAGAGGAAGCCCAAAAGTGCTGGGGAAAACATTCCCGTATCTGCGCGGAGTTTAAACTTTAGTAAAAGGGTTCATTTTGGACTATAATCCTTAAGATTATCACAGAAAGATTGTTGCAGAATTTCAGAGGAAAAATATGCATTCTGCTGCTTTATTTTGTAGCTCACTCTGAAGTACCCTAGCAGGCACTGCATTCTGCAGCGGAAGAGGATAACCAAACTGTGCAGTTAAGCACTGTGTCAATCCCTTTGAATCTAGGTTTATGAGTGGAATTCTACTTGCTTGCTACTCACAGTTTCAGCAGTTACAAGTGCTTGTATTTCAAAACTCATGAAATCTTGGTGGAGAGTCTCTTTCCTCATCTGAGTTTTCTTTCCCTGAGAAGAATGCCCGGTAGGCGGCAGAGCAAAGGGTGCTCTGTGTCTGTCAGGACAGCTTGGCTTCTCTCTAGCTGCCATTGCTTCAATCAAGAACGGTGTCAGCTATGCCCTTTTCCTGCAGGGTTTCTCGATTAATTTTTGAATGTAGCTCTTTGTCCTTCTGGTGGTAAATTTTTAGGGCTTTAAGATCTATAAACCGAAGAAAAATGAAGATACAATCCATGAAAACTGTTGTTCAAGAACATTAGTTATCTTTTAGAAACTAAATGATACTCTGCATAGAAGTTTAAAATATCTTGGATAACAAGTTCATTTATACGTTGTTTATAATCCTTTAACCTCAGTGTAATGCAAAAGTTGCAACCCGATCTCACAAGATATTGTGTATTGTATTTGAGCCCCAAGTTGTTTTATCAAACATGAATTTTATTGCTTTCAAAAATCATAAGAATATATGAGGTGCCACATGCATATGTAGAGGTGTGTGATACAACACACAACATGTGCCTACATGTACAGACATCCTAAATGTCCAGGTTTCCATCCTTCCCTTGAAAATCAGAAAATCTGCAAAATTGGATGCAAATTCACATGTGGCAGCCCTTGGGGCCACTTGTAGGATCACTGGCACTGTCCTTCACCACTTTCCACACCTGCCTTGCCCCACTCAATCAAGGAAACTGCCTGATGCTGAGGACCATACGAGTCTGATACCCAATGGGTATCACCTGGGATTGCACTGGAGCTTTTCTATGAAGTCTTATGGGAAGAGCAGTGCATCAGTTTGAGTCCAGGCTTCCAAAGTTTTAACCTTGTCCTTTAAAATGAGGATTCTGTGACTGCTAAGTTGCCAGGCAGAGTAAGGACTCACCACGATGCACTTTTTAAATTTTTATTTTATTTATTTTCTGGTACCAAGGATTGAACTCATGACCTCACACTTGCCAGGCAGGTGCTTAGGCCACTGAGCTAAATTCCCCACACTAACAATGCATTTTAAATGAATCACACATATGGTACATGGTAGCTCTTCAGATTTCCATAAAATCCACTTCAGAGTCTTCACATTGTCTTTTAAAGGAGCTTCATAAATGGACACTGGCCTTTTTAGTCATATAAAAAAAATCTCAGCAACTGTGGAGGATAATTGTTATTTACTGGCTGTGTAAAAAGAAGATAGAGACATTAATAAAAGAAGATCGATGAAAAATTGGTTGTGAAGTACTAAGATTGGAAGAATATGCCTTGTGACTTAGAGGGGAATGATACATTTAAATAAGACAGAGTGCGGAAAAAAATCTCTTTAAACAAATAAGGTATTTTCTTTCTGGCAAAACTTTTTGAGTGGATAGCTCTCAACATGTCACTGACTTTGCCAGTTAGATATTAAAGTTTTTCAGAATATTAAACAGTATCTTAATGTTTTGGTAAGTGCTGTTGTAAAATACATGATTATCTTTGTTCAGGCACTGATCAGATATGATTACCTTGGCTGCACAGAAATAAGAGAAATTATTTTTCAAATTTTTGGACTGGGAAGTCCAAGATTAATATATGACTGGATTTAATATCTGGTGAAACCCTGCTTTCTACTTCATAGGAACTACCTTCTCCCTATGTCTGTACAGGAAGAAGGGTCTAGCTATGTCTCACAGGTCTAGTTTAGAAGGATACTAATCCCATTCACAGGAACTCTGCCCTCATTGATGAAATCATCTTCTAAAGAGCCCCACTTCTTCATATTTGCTTGGGTGATCAAGTTCTCAGTGCAGAGATCATGGAAAAGCTGAAACATCCAGACCATATGCAGACATTTCTACATACCTGAAAGCATAATGAAGACTTGCTAATGTGTAAAAATTTTGTTTTTGGAGTTGGAGTCCTTTTTTTAAATTTTATTTTGAAGGTAGTAAAAATACAACAGAACAAGACAGAACAAAGCCAATCAAGACAATGCAGTGAAATTGGTACAAAACTTCAGGGCAGGATACTGGATAACAGTAATAGGTATCATAACATATCTCATCATCTTCACAATAGTTTTCCATTCAATCAGATATAGCAAAATCAAAGTGAAAACAGAACATTATAAAAGCTATCAAAACAGAAAATTGAATAGAGCAAAATAATTAATCACAACGAAACAAAACAGTGAAAACAATATTCGCCTTCAAACAGAAAACAGAAGGAAATTCCCCATATTTGCTATATTGCATACGATCTCATCCTCCCAAGAGATGCTCATATCTCTGCCCTCGGTTGCTAACCAGGGGTGGAATGGAGGAGAGTTGGAGGGATGGGATGCTTGATTCTCAGCCTGCACACCTGTAGGCTCACGGGAGACGCTGACTGGTTCTCTTCCTGACTCACGCCAGGGGCACTTACTAGGAGGGCAGGTGAATTGCTTTCTTGTTAAGCCACCTAAGTTCCACCGTGACCGGATCTTGGGAGACCAGAAATTTTGTTTAAAAAATGTAATTATTCTCTCATTCTTTCCTGCTAGATTATTGAAATCAGTTTTAATCTACTGACTTATGAATTGAACTCAGATTTGTAAAATCTGAAAAAGATACAAGGGGTAAATTATTTTCCAGATATTTTCTGTGTCTTTTGATAATTCAGCTACTTTTCTTCAACTAGTTTCAATAGCTAACCCACCAAAGAGGAAAAGTATGATTTCAGTGGTACAAATGTGGGTTTTTTGCATAATGTGTCTTTTTATTATAATAGTGTTTAGAGCATTCCAGAATGTTGAGTGACCCATGCATAATTCAGACTTTTCCTACTCAAAGAAATACAATGGGAAACTAGAATAATAGCTTTTTGCTAATCACAATGGAAAGTATATTTACTTTACTTTTTCTATATTTTACCCCACTTCATAATAGCTGTTTTCCCACAAATCACAGGGACAAATTCTTATAGATTAGTGTCATGATTTAAAAATGTATCCTCCAGAGAGAAGCCTTGCCAGAAAAAAAAAAGTTCTAGAAGTCAGATATTTGTTTTGCAACCTATACAAATTTAACTATTAATATTGATGACTTGTCACTGTTTCAATCAGCCCATATCAAATAATTTTGTAAAGTGAGGAGAAAACGGAACATTGCATTTCCCCTTGGTTAAGAAAGTGTTTTTAGGGTCAGTTTTTTACATTTATACAAAGAGCAGGTTAGAAATTATGCGGGCCTGTGTAATTTAAGGGTCTGTAAATCATGCCTCCCAGCCAAATAGCTGTATTTTATTCCAAGCTCAGTCTCATCAGATGGTAGTCTGCAAATATTTATTGAGCAGTATTGAGTCTCAATTCTTTCTTCGTCCATTTATTCATTCAAACACACATATTTCTTGACTTCCTGCCACATTCCATTCCCTGGGGCAAGTGCCAGGGATCCGGTGATAAATGAGAAAAAATCCAACGCTCTCATAGTGTTTGACCTACTTTGGACAGGTGATGATGAAATGTTCACACACGGCAGGGTGCCCACTTAGCCAGAGGCCCAGACCCCACAAAAATGGTTCTCAAGCCAGAGCCTGAAAGGCCCATTGGAGGCTTCAAAACAAAAATAAAGAATAAATCTTGACCTTTTTCTTGTTATGGGAAATGTTCACTGGCAACAGTGAATCCATCCAAGACAAAATCTTTTGAAAAAAATGGATCATGTGTAGTATATCACTTACTTTTATTATTTACTAAATCATATGTTAAGAGAACCTTTACCTGAAGGAATTTTTATTGCAGTCTAATAACTAAGTAATGAAATTTATTCAACCAGATCATTGCAGTTAGTCTGAAATCTTTAATGTCCAGTGAAGGATATTTTGTGCACCCTGGAACACAGCATTTTGTTGTAGCCAAGTGGCATTTTATGGCATAGCACTCTGTGTGCCAACCATGGGAAAGAGTGGGGAGGTTTATACCGTGAAATCCAGGCCCTAAAGCATGCACCAATCCTGAACTCAGAGAGCGTGACCTCCTGGTGCCAGGGAGTAAAAAGAAGGGAATTCTGAATGGCAGGAACTCAGAGTAGAAGAGCTAAGGCTGAAGAGCTTGGCAGTGCCCCGCTGCAGGCTGTGTCTTTTGTTCTGAGGCAGAAGGGAAACTTCAGGTCCAGTAAGAGAAACTACAGGCTCACTGGGGGTGTCGGGTGGAGGTAGGAGAGGTAGGAAATGGGTTTGCTTCTTTGTTTAGGATGAGTAAAATCATGGCGTGTTTGAAGGCTGGTGGGAATGGTACGATAAAAACAGCCCCCAGCCCCCCAAAATCCTTCACAGGTAAGAAAAAGAAGACAGTGGAGGAGGAATGTCCTTGGGTCTCTTGCTGCAGTGGACTCCAACGCCACCAGCACTCAGTCTCCCTGCACTGTAACCGTGGTGTGACGCATGGACTTCCCAAATCCTGTTTTCTCTCAGTGGAATTGTGGAGACTGATAAGGTACAGTGAGCCAATGTAGATCCATGTTTCCTACAGAACAAGGCCTAGCCTGAAAATAATGAGCCTTTACAACTATATATCAAAAATACCAACTCTGCTTAGCTATCCGTGCCTCACCTGCCTTGTGGAGCAACTACCAAGCAAGATAATAGTGACCCAGGTAAGGCAGGGACAGGATAACTGGGGCTGGCGTTTTTGACCTCTGGTTTTCAAGGCTCTTTACTTTCCAGTTAGGGCTCATTTTCAGGAAACTAGTCTGTTACTGAAAGTGAATGGATTGGGAAAACAATGTAATGTGGAGAGTTATCCTGTATGATGATTTCACACTGAAATAATTTTAAAAATATTTTCAATTAAAACATAAAATTGCTGCTTATTCCCAGCATGACACACAAATGTTTTTGAAAACAGAAAAATTAGTTTCATGTACTTTAATTCTGTATGAGTTTCCATGATTTTAAATGTTCCCCCGCAGCTCACGTGTTTAAAGGTTGACTCCATCATGAGCAGAGGTCAGGCTTTTCGGAAGTGACTGAGTCGTGAGGACTGTGACCTTAGGAATGGATTCATTCACATACAGATTGCTGGAATAATAGACTTTGGAGAAGCAGGGCAAACTTGAAGAAGTTGGGTACAGTTAGAGGAAGCAGGTCCTTGGAGGGGTGCCCTTGCCCCCCATTGGTGTGCTTTATCTCTGGCCCTTTCCTCTCTCTCCCTGCTTCCTGGTCACCAGGTATTAAGTAACTTTGTTCCACCAGACCTTCTCCATCCTGATGTTTGGCCTTTCACTGAAGTTCAAAACAATGAGCCTAAGCATGCCATGGACTGGTACCTCTAAACAAACCTTTCCCCCTTTCAAATTGACTCACTCAGGTATTTTGCCACAGCAGCTAAAAGCCAGCTAGCACAGTCTACGGGAGAAAGGATTACCACATGGCAAGAGGGAATCAGTGATAGATAGAAATGGACAGACAAAAATTAAGTTCTGACAGATCCAAGTGAAAGATAAAGAAGTCCACTGTTGTTTTCAACTAATTGAGACTGTTGGTGACAAAAATCGATTGTTTGCAAAAGCTATGACCTATTTAGCAGCTAATTTTCTAACCCTTAGAAAAATCTGTCATTTAAAGTAAGTTAAATATTACAACCTTTGCAGTAAAATTGACAAGTAATTGCTTCTTTTTTAACCTATCTATGGCATTTTAGAGATAAAAACATATCTTTCCTAGTAAGACTGAAATGCTACCATTTATTCAGTTGGAGGTAATTTTCTGATAACTGTGCAATCCAATGAAATGCTGTGTGTCTCCTTGGGCTATGTGATAATGCAGTGTGGACCCTTTTCTCAAAGGTGATTCATTTGCATTACTTCACCCGGAGTGTCATTAAATAAGCAAACTTAATAAGCATTCACTCTGCATTTACACTTAACAATTGAGGATGCTGTAGTTTTTTTAAAAAAAATAAAGGCTAACTTTTGGGCTTTGTGTGTTATAAGAATTCTTGGGGCATTAGTGAATACATGCAGCATAAAGTCTTTGGAAAAATAAATCATCACCTAATACACCATTTATTTGTGTTATCAATTAATAGTCTTTTGAGAGAACATTCATCCAAAGGAATTGTATTGCAGTCTAATGATGTAGTACTTAAATTTACACAACCAGGCCTCTGGTTTTAATCTAAACTCTTCAACACCCAGTAAACAATATAGTCTTCACAATGGAGCAAACTTTTTCATTTTAAAAAAGCAAAACAAAAAAGGGTAGAAATGCTACAGAATTTCAAAAAGATAATATTAAGAAATCATCACTAGTTGATATATTACATATTGTTATCTTAGAAGTAGCTGTTCAGGTTACAAAATCAAAACATAAAAAATCAACAATCAAACAATAACAGTATAAACTATTCTGTTGGATGAACTAACAAAAACTTAGTATGGTTATCTGTCTTGCACACTTAACCTTGCATACAGTTATACCTACAAGTTGTTCTTTCCTTTCAAGCACTTTCTTTCCCTTTCATTATTGCAATATCTATTATACATTTTGAATCTTGTTACTTTTTCAGTTTATTATTATTATTATTTATTTTTTTACACTAGAGGAACAATACAATATTTATAAATGTGAGTCTGATTTATTTAACTTACAAGGATAGTCTCAAGTTGCCTATATTTACATATAAAAGCCTCAAGGTCATCCTTTTTTATATTAGGGCACTGTTTTTATTATAGACAAGTTAGCATTTTATAATGTATCACTCTGTATTTGAACAGTGATTTCTTTCACCTCTCTACTTGTTTTCTGTTGTTCCTTATTTCCGTCAAAAGAGTACATAGTCCATTACAGAAAATATCTCTCACTCTTTCCTGATACTTCACAGTACATCTCTCAATCTTAAACTTGAAACTCAAACTTAATTTCATTGGCTATATTTTTGTTGATAAAGTGTCTGCCGTTAGAACTGTGACTATTTGAGGATCAAATAGTAATTTTCTTCTCAGATAAGAAAATATTCATGGCAAGTTACCTGTAAGATATATATTTTGAACTCTTAGGTATATTGCTTTGCAAGGGAGGAAGAAAATGTTAACATACTAAATTGGATTCTTAAAAAGAGAACTATTAATCCAATTATTTTACAAGCTAATGGTTCCACGGATATTTTCAAAGAGCAAGAACATCATAATAGAAAAGCACTGAATGCTTCTTTTTTGCTAACTTTTGATGACTTCCTGTGAACACATACTAGTGGTAATGCTAGTAGGACTCCAGGTGATTTCTAAGCATGCGTGTAGCAGGCACTGAGCTCCTTTCTGTCTCTCTAAACTCATTGCGTTTTCTCCCACACTTTATCACCTCTATAAATCCAGATTTCTCTGCATTCAAAAATCTGTCTTAAACCACAGATTTTGTAATGTTTTCTTAATGCAATGTTTATTACACACAGTGCAAAAAATCATTTCTTTCTTTTCATTTCTCACTTCTTGCTTTATTCATATATTTATCAGCTGTACATGGAGTTCCTTCTCTGAACCTGCTCAGTGTACCTCGTCTAAATTAGACAAAAATTGTTTCTTCTTGAAGCCTTGATTTTCCTAATCTGGCTCCGGTATTTTAAGAATCAATACCCAACATCCAGAAACAATGTCTTCCTAAAATACAGACCAAAGATGAAAATCATGAGAATGGGAGACACCCAAGAGGTAGGGGGTTATCATTTTATAATTTCGCTTGGCACCACAAACACATCATGAACTCTGAAATGTCCCTCTTCTTCCATCCATTTAGTCATTAATTCAGCATTCTCATCTTACCTACTTCCTGGCAGGCCTTTTACTAGGACTTGATGAACTATTGCAATCATGAGGATCTCAATCTAAGATTTCACAGGAAACGCCGAACTCATAGCTACGTGTCTCAAGTTTTCTGATTTCAAAACTCTAAAGGTTAGTTTAGTGGCTTATACTGTGTTTTAAAATTGGCATTTTAGGTCTTTTTAAAAATGTAATTTCTTGGGTTTCATGCTCTGGCGGTTTTAGTGTGGAATTAGCCCAAGGTAGTTTTCCAGCAATAAAGGATGTCTCACTGAAAAAGCCTACTACTTCTTTACCTTTTATTCTTTTATTTCTTACTCCCAAACAACTGAAAAATAGAAAAGAAACTATGCCCAAGGGAATGAGCTCTCAAGTACGATCTGAAACTATTGGAATATAAATTATTTAATTTTTTAAAATAAAATAATATGCCTTCTATTGTTGCACCAGAGAAATTATTGGGGGAGTTTCAAAATGAATCAATTAGTACCTGAGGCTCTGGATTGCTTTATAATGTCATGAAGAAGATGTCTAGTAATTCTAAAGCTAACTATCACAAGTTTATTGCCGTATTATGAGTACATTTCTAAATCACAAGACCAGCAGAAAAGTAAAGGGGAAAAAGCCAACATTCTTGCCTAGGAAGGCAATTGTGAACTTGTGTGGAGGCCAACTTGGTTTATAAATTTGGGTCTCCTGGCAATAATGATTTAATATTATTGTAAGAACACAAGCAAAGAACTACCTGTGTCAGGAGTAAAGGATTATATATTATTTATATGACTTTTTTTTATTACTGGTGCTTTTCTTCCACTGCATGTAAAGTGTTTTTCAAATATCCTTCTAGCAATGCTGAAAAATCCTGTTTGCTTTATCAGTTCTTTCTTTCAGAAGGGAAAGTAAATTAAGTTTTTCATCTGCCACATATTACATTTTGCTACTTCCTACGAAGTGTAAGAGAATGATGATCAGGCATGATGCAAAAGTCTGTCTATCCTTCCACCTCTCTTCATCTGCAAAACTAAACAGACAAGCTTTAGCCCTGATATCCACAAACACACAGGCAGGATTTGCTATGTAAAGATCAGTTGCCATGAATTTAAGCAAGCCACTTTTCATGCAGGCAGAAAATTTTGGATTCAGGAATATTTTTGGAAGACAGGAATTCTGTTTTGTCATGTAACTAAACTAAGGACATGACTTGGTCCAGCTAGGCCCAAATATGTTTACAACCAGAACTGGAAATACCAACACCAATGAAGCGCTGTTCTTTGAACATTGATTTATGTTTCTATCTGCCTGTCATTTTCCTTCACCTGAGCGGACAACAGTAAATACAGCAAACTTCCTGGTAAAATATGCAGCAGCATCCATATTCACACAAAAATAACGGACTCTGAAAAACATAACAGCTCCAGAACCTCTAGCCTGTACCTCTTCTTTCACATCACTGACTTCTATTCCAAGAAAAGGAAAACAAACCTAGGGAAGAAAGCTGCTTGGCTAGGAACAGGGTCACAGGCTCCCCACCACTGGCTAGTAAAGTTAACCAGCCAGAAAACAGCTGTACATAGCTTATGGTTGTATTGTTTTAGAGAATATGGTTAAAGAGGGACTAAGTCAAACCCTGACTCTAGGGAATCGCATATGTCTAAAGAAGGAACAGAGATTCTGGATAGACAAATGCATACGATCACTCAAACTATGAAGTGAAATTTCTCACCACTGAATATTCTTTTAGTGCATCTAAAGTACTAATGAGAAATCAAGTTATGGACAAGAGAGAAAACAAAGTAAAATGTGGGAAATTAAAGAGACGTAGCAAGCATGAATCAAAATAGATGAAGTTGGCATCACGTTGGAACTTTGGGCACTGGGAAAACAGGCGACCTACTCACTGCCCTGTTATGCAGCTGGGGGCCTGACATCGATCCATACCCACCCCCACCCCCCGCCCCCGTTAGCAAGTCTGCACCAGCGGTCTGAGTGTCTCTTGGGAGGATGAATGTATGCAGCGTGGCAAGTAAGGGCATTTCCTTCTACCATCTCTTTGAAGGCAAATATTTTTATCACTGTTTTGCTCAGTTTTGTTTAATGGTACTGCTTTATTCAATATTCTGTTTTTATAAGTTCGATATTTCCTTCCATTTTCCTCTACCTGATTGAAAGGACAGCTAATGTGAACAGAATGGGCTGTACTATTGTGCTCTTTGCTCCTGTCCTCATGACCTGCTGTGAGGTTCCTTAGTAGTTTCGCTGCACTGTGGTCGCATGGGTTTGTTCTGTCTTGTTCTGCTGTATTTTGCTACCTTCAAAAAAAAAAAATGTAGACAACAAAGTAACAAAATACCTCCAAAAATCTCCCAACTCCACCAAAGCTGATCCATGGAGCATGGATGAGGAGAAACTCAAAAACAGGGCAACAGAATTATATAAAGTGATTAAAAAGTAAGTAACAACAACAAAACAAGTCAGAAAGGTACTGAGCAACCTGAAACAGGTTATATAACTAAACCGATAATGGACTTAAAAAGTAAAAAGAAGAAAAGAAAGTGCTCTAGAGGATATGGCTGCATGTATGTATAAGTGTGTAGGATTGATAACCATGTTGCTAAGTTGTTACTGGATCATTGAACTTCTTTGCTGTCTCACTGTTTGAATGTCCACTTTGTGTGCTTTAATTTTGTAATGTTAACAACTATGTCTAAGAAGACAGTATGTAATTTATCAACTAGTGATTTCTTACTGCTTATTTTTTTTCTGTAATTCTATATTGTTTCTACCCCTTTTTCTCTTTGCTTTTTTCTCTGTAAATAAATTTTTTTTTAAAAAGACAAAAAGATGAAGTCACTGAAGTTTTCCACTGTATCTATCATAGCTGCATTTCATGAACATAAGCCTCAATAAACATTATTTGATAAGGGTAACCAAAAATTATCTAGGTTATTAGCAGGGCAATCAGCAAAGTAAATTAGACAGACTTCCTAGAAAAATATGTCATGCATATTCATGCAAAAACAATTAATTCAAAGGATTAATGATATTCCAAAATGGGGGAACTAATTAGAAGAATAATTTAAAATATAATCTCATTAGTGTTGATTAGCTTTATAATAGCTTATTGAACAAGACTAGAGAAAAAAATGAGAACTAGAGATATGGAGAAAATTAGTTAATAAAATAGAGAATAATATATGAAATTATCTCATTGAGACAATTCCTTTTTTCCCTGAAGTACAAGGGAAGAAAATAAGAATAAAATTCTGATATCCAAAAGATGTCAGTAATTTCTATAACTGTTAATAAACAAAGTCAGTAATTATGGATAAATAAGCACATTATTGCTTTCCTGCTAAAGAGTTAAAATTATAAATGATGCAATGTATTAGTAAATTTTACCATTATAACCATACATATTCAGTTATGCTAACACTGATGATGATTTATCCAGAGGAACAATAAATAAAGGAGAGAATTTTTTCAAAATAATACAGCAACTTCCATTTTTTATTAGATTAGAAGGAATTTCACTTTAATTTACTTTGTCAATAAGGTAAATGAAAAATATGTTAAAAGCCTATTCTCCCTGGTAAGTCATATTTTGAACATTGGTTAAAGAGTTTTCATGTCTCTCCAAAACATAAATCATCAAATAACATTCCAAATTTCAAGACAAAACTTTGCAAATGTTTTGAATATATATGCCAATGTCTATGTGTAGGGTACATACCTATATGTGCATATACACATATGTGCATACAAGAGGTAATTAAGATATATGGTGAATGTTTAAATTTTTTTAAAAATTGGTTACAGTAAAAGACATATTATCTTTAATCCTTCTCAAAATATTTGCCCTCATGTAGAACATACTTACCCCGTCACTCTCATCACCTTCTGGAGCACTTCTGGAAGTCCTGTTTCGTGTCTTTCTGAGCTGCGAATACTGCCACCAAGCACCATCCCCCAGAAAAGTAGATGTGTAAAAATCTTGTGCTGAGTCCTCAGCCACCTTAATCACTGCATCTGACACTGCAATTTCTGTTCTTCCCCCAAATCAAAATATCTGTAAAATGTAAGCATTCTAATTGATTTAGGACACTGAGGCAACCACAGTCACTCAACTAAAGACACTCATGAAAGAGGATTTCCAGAATTGCACCGGAAAGTAACAGAAATGATAAGTGTGCTCCAAGTGAGGGCAAGTATATAGAAGGAAATGAATGGTGATATATCATTTACTGTAAGAAATCATTTAAAAATTTAAGCAGTCACCATATTTTTATCATACCTCCTGTGCTCATAAGTAATCATGTGGTGTGTTAAATTTTATTCTGCTGTATTGGTACCAAAAAGTTTAGCATTACAACTTCTCATCTTAAGAAGCTATGGAACATTATGAGATACACTCAGATACTCCACTTCCATTCTATCTAGTTTTCCTGCTTGTATAATTTACTTACTGTCTATTCCCAAAGTGGAAGTAAAAATTCAATACATGCATTTCATTCCGTGTTCTGTGGCTCGAAGCCCTGTTCAGATTGTCCTTTTCACTCAGGGGGAAGGTTACAGTCTGAGAGCTTCCTCAGCACCTCACCTCGCTGTGGGCACGTCCCATCTGATGCTCTGAATCTCAGGCTTCCTTTCACCGTGTTAGCTCCTTACTGCTTCTCTAGCACAGAGGGACTGAGTGACAGCTGTCTATACCTAGATGCCTCTTGTTCTGCAAAATCAACACGTCTCATTTTGAAAACTGAATCTTATCAGCCCAGAATTTCTTAAGACTTGCTTTGTGTTTTTCCAGTGATGCTAGTCTTCCAACCTGGAATGTGTTCTTTAGCATGTTTTTCTTTATTGTCCTTCTCCCTGGCCAAAATGCCAGTTTCAAGATGGCAAAGGTTTCTGTTTCTTTGTCCCCATATCCCTCTCTCTTGTTTTTGGTCCTGTTCCATTTAGGCCCTGGAGGCCTAAGCTCTGGGTCTCAGTTCTGGTTCTAGCTGCAGTCTCTGCTGGGAAGACCAAGTTTGCAGGACAAGCTTCACTGTGTCTCAGGCCCATCCTGCACCCCACTTCCACGTCGCCCTGGAGTCCCCCACTGACAACCAGCAAGGAGATGTCTGCATACTCTTTGTGCCCTGCATGTGCACCTGGGAAATGTGGGAAATTAACCTCACTGCAAAGAAACAGAGGCCAGTGAATAAATCACCTGCCCGCCCGGACTGTCCAGAGAAATGATCACTTATTTGTCCTTTCAGAAAGCAGCTGTGTGCACTATTTTATCCCTGACACTAAGTGGTAGCCAGATTACTTCACATCCCTGCAATTGATTTTCTCTCCTTTTCTTCCACACTTTCTTCCCTCATTGCAGACACTCTCTGCAGTGACATTCCAAACACACACACACACACACACGCACGCACGCACGCACACATGCTTCTCTAGTTAAGGCCATGGTTACTAAATAGATATGTATTTGTTGAATAAGTCAATATGAAGTCATCACATCAGACAAAGGTGTAGAAAGGCTGTATACTGCTGCTGTACGAGTCAAGCACCATGGCAAGCCCAGGGAATGAGGAAGCGCTGATTTGAGAGAGAAGACCCATAACACAGTAACTGACATAAATGCACTATATTCCCTCAGTCTGTTTCTATACACTACAACAAGGAAAGAAACCTTGAAGACATAGTGTGAAATCCCTTTTAGTACCCTTAGGCACTATTTCTCTTTATTTTGGTACCCTAGAAGCCTTGCAAACCCAATCTTCCTTACTTCACCAGTATTAGCACTATCAAAACACAACATGAGCTCTTAACATCTCACTATTTTATGATTTACTGTTAATTAGACATCTAATATTTTATTCAATAGTTTCAATACCTATTTCAAAAATAAATATATGGAATCAGGATTTGAAGTAATATAATAAATTATTATACATATTCCAATAAGATACCTTCATTTAATGTTGAACAAGTGATGGAGATGTGTCAAATGTCTTAAAAGAAAAATATCTTACCATGTTCAATATAATTTTCATATATTCTACACTGCCCCAAATTACCTCACACAATTAATGCCCTCATTTGTAACATTTTAGTCCAAATTAATTTCTATGGATAAAGAATAAAATTTTTCTACCAGATTTTAAACTATTACAAATTGTGCTGCTATAAACATAGGTACACATATATCACTATGGCATGAAATTTTCAATTTTTCTGGGAAGGTACCCAAAAGGTAATAGCTGGATTGAATGGAGCCTCCAATCCTAGTTTTTTGAAGAATCTCCACACTGATTTCCACAGTGGCTGCACCAGTCCACACTCCCACCAACAGTGGAGAAGGATTCCTTTTTCCTCACAGCCCCTCCAGCACTTGTCATTGGTTGATTTCTTGATGGCAGCTATTCTTGCTGGAGTGAGATGCAATCTCAATGTTGTTTTAACTTGTATTTTTTAAATGACCAGTGATGTTGAGCATATTTTCATGTATTTATTTGCCATTTGTAAAATCAGTAATTTTTATAAGAAAGGAATCTTTCTAATGTTCGGTGGGAGAAATGGGAGTCAGCTTTCATTGGCAAGGGTTTTACTTCAAAATCACATTAACTTGTTAATAGATGAAGAAGAGCATGACTCTCGTAGGCAGCCCGTTCAGTGGAGAGCGGTAGTGCGTGCTCTGGGACTATCTCAGCCACTCAGCACACAGTTCTCCAGGGACACCATGTTGTCATGTAGGCTGGGATGTCCTTCTTTTGAAGTCTGAATGACATTCCATTGTTTGTAGATACCACCTTTTTTTTCATCTTTTTACCCACTGATGGACTCTTAACTAGATTCCATCTCATAGGTGTTGAGAATAACGCTACAGTGAGCAGGGAAGCACAGATAACTCCTAAAGATCCTGACTTTAATAATTTTGGTAGTATGCACAAGTAGGATTGCTAGATCATAAAGTAGGTGTGCATAGTTTTAGCCTTAAAAAGCACTTCTATATGATTATTCAAAGCATCCACACCACATCCGAACAATGTGTGAGCTATGCTTACATTAGACAGTATGAAACTGCCAAACTCAGAGAACCAGAACAGAATGGTTGTCAGGGGTCGTGGCAGGGGAACTGAGAGCTGCTCCTCACTGTGTACATAGTTCCAGGTATGTGAGGTGAGTAAGTGCTAAACATCTAAAAGCAACATTGCAGTTGTAATGAACAGTGTACTAAGGCACATAACATCTAGCAGAGCATAGATCTTGACTCGAGGACTTTTAAAAATAGATGAGTAAGAAAGTTTGGCTGTTTATTCATTTTTCATGGGGAGAGATCTGTGATATAAAGAGTATAAGAAACGCTATTGAGAGTGCTAATTGGTATACGCTGAGGGCATTCTTTATTCTGTCATCTCCTTCTTAAGATTTGTGAAAATTTTATTCAGGTATCCACCCTTCACCAAGAACCCAGTAGTGACTACTGGTTTTCCTGAAGCAGCAGGTATATTTCATTCCCCTTATCTCCTGTCAGCAACTAGTGTGACCACCAGGTCCTTTGCTAAGAACCTGAAGAGGTGGTAGACTAGAGCCTTAGAACTGAAGAAAAGGATGAGTTGGGTAGAAATGGAAACTTCAGTGGAATCTTGCTTCAATAAGGGAAGCCAGCCCAGGTAGAAAAGATAAGTCACTGAGAGGGAAATTGCTGACAAATGTCTGAGAACTTCTCTATCCACAGAGATTATCTGAAACCTTCTCTATCCATAGAGATTATTTTCTATTTATCTTACCCTAAATTCTAATACGGCTTACCAACTTGAAATGTAACTTCTGTCACCTGTTGGTAAGGACCCTGACAAATATATCAATATTCATTAGTTGTTTTGTTTGCAAAGGATTTTTCAGTTTTGCTACCAATGCATGTCTCCACAGTCCTTTTTCAAAAAGTACATTTTAGCTTTAAGTCAGTAAAAAATTTAATTTTTTAACTAACAACGTAAGTTGAAATGTATTTACACCTTCATTCAAAAACCATTTCAGAGTCCAAACAAAGCAGGCATCGTTCTTTCAGACAACAGCAGCCCTGGACTACAAAGGCCTTGCATGCTGATGTGAGTGCAGGCAATAACCACTAGCAACTCTGAGCATCTTTCTGAATCAAAAATGTTCACAGGTCCACCTGTCTCTGTACTCTCTCTGGTCTTAATCTCTTTCTATTCATTTATTTCCCATGCATAGATGTGTAATTTAGGAAAATAATAAAGGATTGCTACTGTTGAAATCATTTAACAGGTCAATAATGTCATTAAAGAATGGTTAATTTTAAATATATAACCAAAGGTAAATTTACTCCATTCTGTAAATTATTCTGTTATTCAAGCTACTAAATTATTCCGTTATTTAAAATTTGTCAAAAAGGAAACAGTCTCAGTTTACATATTTGGCAAAAGAAAAGATAGATTCAAGATCAGTGGCACATTACTTCAAAAGTCCTCAATACAAATAAAAGTCTGGAAATTAATGACCAACACTTTGAGCACCTCTTATAACTGTAGAGGCCAAAAGTAACTTTTATTAACCTTGTGATGCCTCAATAAATTTAGTATTAAAGTATTTAAACAAGTTTTTCTCTTTCTGATGAATACATTTTTGGCAGATTTTGTATTTGATTATATAAGGGATTTGTTAGATAGGCTTACCAGGTCAGACAGGGAGGAGCTACTATGCTAGAAGAATCTAAAATAACCCTTTGCATACTGGAAAGCCAAAGGGTTCAGAACAGTTGAAGGTCAAAGTCCTGGAAGCTCACTGCAGGGTTACCAGTACAAGTCTGTGTTAGTAAAATGAAGGGTCTGCGCTAGAAGCCTGACAGAAAAAGATACCAGGGTCCCAAGGCAATGATGAAGACTGGAGCCTCTCTGAAGAAAATGATATGCTTTCTCCACCTTTCCTTTGGTATTCATCTAAACTGCAAGCCTACTGGTTGGTGGCACCCAATTCCAGGGTAGGTCTTTCCTCCGCAGCTTGTAGCCTACATGTCAATCTTCCATAGCCATACCAAGAGGCTTACTAATCTGCTAGGAACTCAAGTTGACATATTACAATCCACCTCTTGTCAATCGACCTCCCGAAATGTCTCCTAATTATCCTCTAAATACAATAGCACTTCAAATGGAACAACTATCTTGCATTCTTACAAAGGGAAACACTAATCCAATCTTCAGAACAGAAGGTAATTTTTCTTTGGGTGATGCTTACTTTTCTCTTAACTTTCCAAATTTAAGCATTATAATATAGATTTAACCTTAATTGAAAACTGCTATTAAGTTAATCGATGTTATGTTGCAAAGACAGAAAAGGATATGTGTTAAAATGCATGTGTATACACACAAACACATTAACCCAACAGGAAAGAAACTCATATGACAATTGCAATCTTTATGTAGCTAGTCATACGGCCAGAGCTGGTGTTTATAACTGCCTTCTTCTACTACCCATTCTGCATCTCCTTGGCCTTCAACAAGTACCTCAACAGGTCTTGTTTTTTTTCCTAGTGGAATGACCCATACCTTCAGTCCTAAAAGTCTGATCTGGACTGCTCAGGATCTATTACATATGTACCATTTTTTGATGATGATGTCTGTTACTATGTGTGCCAACTTTATGGTATGGGGCTTGGATAGCACCCACTTAAGATAGGCAGCTCAGCTTGCATTGTAACCTAGTTTCCATGATCAAGCAATCAGTTTCCACTAAGGTCCAATCACAAGCCAGGAGCTGTTCTTTCAAAGGGGAAATAGCTGGTGGCAGAGCCTTGCTCAAAAATACTTAAGGTGAGGAGGAGCTAAAGATGGCTGATCAGTGAGCAACAAAATACAGAGCCTCCTGGGGAGAAACAAGTCATGCCAGAATAAAACATCCTGAGGAGATCCAGACAGAGGGAGATGGATCCTCTTGACACAGGAAAAAATTAAAATGAAAAAAGCTTTTCAAACATGCAGTCTCGGAGCTACAATTGGAACAGCTAAAATTAACGGACACTACACTGTCTCTGCAACCAGCCAATTCACATAAGCCCGTATTCACATAAGTTGCGACCCACCATGACCCACAGAGCCACCCAAACTCGTTCCCACTGTGACTCACAGGAGTCACAGCCGCGCTGAAGTAGGGGATTGGTGAGCCCAAAAGGGAACGGAGCTGGTGAAGAGACCTTCATTAACCCACTGTCAATGCTGGGAAAAAGACCCCCCCCCATGGGAAGGGCATGACCAAATGGGTGACATGTTGGAATAGGACAGGAGGAGCCTGGACTAGGAAAAACAGTGACTTCAGTTGGTTGCTCCCTCCCCAGAGCAGATTCGTGGATTTACTTGGCCTGGGTCATGCCCCTGGCCAGGACCCAATAAGCCATCCCAAATCAATTCACTATTCCTAGCACACACTAACCTGGTGAAGGCCCCTAAAGTTTGACTGGCCTGGAGGAGTGGGGCCAGCATACACAGCCCCTGCTTACACCCCAGTGACAAGAGCAGGCTGGAGAGGAAGGAGGTCTTTCACCAGTGTGCTTCAGAAGAATCATAGCCAACAAGGAAAGGGGCTGAGACCTCCACTGCTTACCTGTATGGGAGAAACCAAAACCACAACAAGAGAGAGAAACAACAAAAAGCCCCCAGCCCAAAATTCTGAGAACATTGATCCAGGAGAAGGAAAAACAAAAGAGACTGAGGGCAGCAAACATACAACATCAGACATAGCTTCAATGGACATTAAGAGATATCTTCAGGACCTTGTAGACGAGCTCAAAACTGAAATATTAAATCAGGTAAAGCAAGATATAAGTAGATTAATAAAAGCAATGCTAAGCACCTCTCAAGAAGACACAGATTTTCAAGAAGACACAGATTTTCAAGCAGACACAGATTCTCAAGAAGACACAGATTCTCAAGAAGAAGGGAGGAACACAAAAAATGAGAGAAACATTTGATACAGAATATAAAGAAAATCTAAAATACATGAAGCAGATTCTAAGTGATTACCAGGAAATTAAAAACTCCATTGAAAGCTGGCAAAACTGCTTAAAAGAAACTAAGGATAGACTATCAAAACTTGAAGACAAGTTTGCAATGTGTGATCATGAAAGGAAAGATCTCTTAAAAATAACAAGGAAACAGGCAATAATAATCCAAAAGCTAAAAGATGACAAGAGAATCTATAATTTAAGAATAAGAAATGTGAATGAAAAAGCAGGAATAAAAACAGATGAATTACAAAGGCTATTCAAGGAAATAATTAAGGAAAACTTCCCAAGCATGGGAAAAGAAAATGATATTCAGATATATGAGGCATACAGAACCCCAGCCATCTATAACCAAAACAGAGCTACACCCAGACATATAATAATCAAGATACCAGAAATTTAATATAAAAACAGAATATTAAAAGCCATCAGAGAAAAGAAACAGATCACATATAAAAGAAAGGAGACTTCTTGACACAGACCATCAGATCAAGAAGAGCTTGGAGCGAAGTATTTCAAGCCCTGAAAGAAAATAACCTCCAGCCCAGATTGATGTATCCTGCAAAACTGTCACTAGAAATTAATGGAGAAACAAGATGCTTCCATGACAAAGAGGAACTGGGGGAATTTGTGACCACCAATCCAACCCTACAGAGAATACTGAAGGACATTCTAGAGAGAGAGAAAAAAATACCAGGATTTTAGGAACAGTGGCAGAAAGGCCTCAATGAATGGGGCAGGCAGTAGAATGAATGGGACAAGTAGACAAACAATGGCAGAAAATTAGCATAGCAGAAATGAGGCAGAGAAGATTGGCTGTAATCTCTAACATACATGGCCTTGATACACTAAAAAAAAAAGAAGAAAAATACAGGCAGAGTAGATCAGGAGGTAGGGTCCAGTGAAATGCTCTGTATAGGAACTATAACCAACCTGAGAGAGGGTTTGTGGACCAAAAATCAAATATGAGAAAACAATGCTCTATGTGACATGGAGCCAGAGAGAAATAGGAGCAACTCCACCATTACCTGCAGATAGGTTGAAAAGACAGGATACTTATGTACAGTAGAGAACTACTCAGCTATAACGAAGGAAAACCTAGTGGCTTTTGCAGGTAAAGGAATACAGCTTGAGATCAAGTCCAGGAGTGAGAAGGTTCAGAACCACTTAGGTAAAAAGCAGGTCCTGCCCAATCTAAAAACTGAGGGAGTTGGTGGGACCCAAAATGCGCAGCACCCTGTAGGGGTGAAAAGGGAGGAACAGCCTAAAAAAAAGAAGGCAGAGGATATTGTTAATAGTGTACCAGGATTTAAACCCCACATTACTTACACCACTCTGCTGAGATGAATTATATTCTGCTCCAGTTTGTCTACTTGTACTAGACTTAAGGGCACAGACAGCTATCCCGAAAATAGCAGGATATAGTATGGTAATCATCATTAATTTCCTATTAACTTAGTCTAAAACTCTGTATAACTTACACTGTTTTACCATGACTGATCTTAATTGAATCTGGTTTGTTAGATTGCTGTTTTGTATTGATAGATTTTATTCAAAGCTGTTATGATTGATAGTATCAAGTCTGGAGAGTATAGGCAACTACACTGAAGATGACAAGATTCACTAGAATATCCACTATGGTTTGATTATTACCTGCCTTTGAAGTTTTATACCATCTACAATGTTTTATTTTCACTAATATTGTTATGTATTGCTATATTCAATTATACTGCTATATTCAGTTATGCCTGATGATATAGACAACTCTATTGAAGGTAATAAGAAACAACACAGTAACCATTGTAGATCACCTTGCACTGTGGTTTTTTATGACTTTTTAGTTTTATGTTTTTATAGGAATTTGTTTTGTTTTGTTTTGTCTTGCTATGTTTTGTTTTTCCCTCTAATACAGAAAGGGTAGAAATACATGTAGAGACTCATGCATGCATAGCTGTTTACACTCTCCCTGTTTGAATATATACTTTGTATGCTTTAATTTTGTAACTTGAACAACTATTTCTAAGAGGACAATATGTAATTTATCAACTAGTGATTTCTTACTGTTTATCTTTTTTTTGGAAATTCTGTATTATTTCTACCCATTTCATGTTTTTTTTCTCAATAAATAAATAAAAATACTAAAGGCCTCCTTTGTGATTCACCTATGGGAGCCCACCAGAGGCTCAAAGCACATCCATAACCAGCCTTGATGCCTCCAGTACCACTGGAGCTGCTGGATCATATAGTGTCAGTGGCAGGGCGGTCTGCACAGCAGCCTGGATCTGTCATAGAGTTTTCTCTTATTCTATACCCACAAAGTGCACTCAAAGCTATCAGCTTTCTGAGTCACTTGGCACAAGTGCTGCAGTATGTATTGACTCCAAAACCCAATACACTAGTTATGCCTTGTTTTTGTTTTTGTTTTGGACCACACACAACAACCTTAGAAGGGACCACATGCCATATACTACTGGACTCCTAGAAATTTCTCTGAGGTAGAAGGACCTTGAATTTTGTTTGGATTTATTCCTCATCTTATGACATGCAAATGCTTTGCCAACAAGAACAAGATATTAACTGCCTCTAACTCACTTGGTCCAATCAGCACAACATGATCAACGTAATGACCAGTGTGACATCTTGTAGGAGAGAAAGTTCGTGAAGATCCCTCTGAACTACACTGTGGCACAGAGCTGGACAGTTAATATACCCCTAAGGTAGGACAGTAAAAATGTTTTGCTGGCCTTGCTAGCTCAAAGTAAATTGCTTCTGGTGGACATTATGGATGGGTATGGAGAAAAAAGAATTTGTCAGATCGATAGCTACCATATATATCATGTACCAGGAGGTCTGTTAATCTGCTCAAGTAAGGGAACCACAGAGGGCACAGAAGCTGAAATTGGAGTCACGGTTGATTAAGCTTATGGTAATCTATTATCATCCTTGAAGCTTTAGCCTCCTGCACAGGCTTAATAGGAGAGTTAAGTGTGAACAACACCTGTGCATCTTTCAAGTCCTTGATGATGTGCTAATCTTGGCAGTTCCTCCAAGGGTGTGACACTGATTTCATTTACTCTTTTTACAGGTAGGGACAACTGTCTCAGGCTGCTATTTGACCCTTCCCTCCATAATAGCCTTCACACTACAGGTTATAGGAAATCTGTCAAATACTGAGTATATCACTCCCTGTTATGCACTCTGACACTGGAAAAATGATGACAGAATGGCTTCAGGGAACAACTGGACCCACTGTGAGATGTACCTTAGCTAAAACTCTACTGATCACCTGACCACAATGGGCCCTTTTTCTTGCTCAAGGGCAACAAGGACATTTTGCATCTCCTGGAATCAGCATTAATTCAGAAATCCAGGAGTCCCTGAAATGTTTGTTGGTTTCCCTTTTCAAAGTGTACAGTTAGGCAGGTAAAAGGCCTTAGGTTCCTTTGGAAAAGATGGGAGGACAGTGAAATTTTGGGAGGAGTATATGAGGGTTCTTCATTCAGAGGACCCATATCTCCTTCACGCAAGGGGTTCTGGGTCTACAAACTGGTTCACATCTGAATATTGGCTAAAAGGCCATGATTCTCCATTGCCATAGTTTAGGCAAATTTTAGCTCATTTGCACTAAAATTTTTCTGCTCATATTAATCTGATAAAACTTTTGCATGCTTCCTGTCTGTTTCACTTCTGGGAACACTGTAGCTGATCAGTCAACACTGTAGGTCCTCCCGTGGCGGACACTGCTCTACTTCTGCTGTCTGTGGCAATGTATTCGCCTTTCCTTTGGCAAGTGACTGCTTCCCCTTGGTTCCTGCTGCTCTGGGATCTAATTACACCCATCACGTTTAAGTTTGCCATTTGAGTGCCTGCAGTACATACCACCAAGTGTGTTATACACAGAAAAGCAATAATGTGGTCCATTAAGAATGCTAGGGCTCCCCTTAGAGAATGGTGCTTTTCCCAAACCATTGCAGTGTTGAGGACTAGAGTTTACCTGGCCAATTCACACCAGTCTCCCTCTCTCAGAGTCTTTGAGTCTTCTCATCAAGAGTAAACCAAGCAGTATCAGGGTCTCCAGCTGATTTCATTAGCCATCTTTCGATGCATAATTCAGCCAACCAATCAAATAAAATATTAATGCCTTTTAAAATTTGGTAAAGTGTGATACTAGACTTAGAATCTCTATTTAATGGGCCTACATTGAGAAACTTAATTTGATTGTGTTAGAGCATCTTCTACTTACATGCCACACCCTTAAAATCCATTCCCCTTAAAATCCATTTCTGTACTTGCTCCTCAGACCGATGCTGGAAGGATTGGGAAATTTAAACTCTTTGAGAGTTTAGTGGACCTCCTTGTGGGTCATGCTGTGTACCTCACCTTAGGAGCCTTCAGAGATTTAAATCTTGAGGCAACAGCGAGTGATGAGGGCAGGTCCTGATAGAATCAGCATTGTCTTCCTTGGTAATTGCATCAGAGATACAGCCATTGCCACTTCCATTAGCAACATGGGGTCAGCTCCTTTGGGTATAAGAGAAAAGAACAACACAGTAGGAGGTGGGAGGAGTGATGTCTCTGCGTCTGAGGTAGGAAAATCCTTTTGTCTGATGAAACAATCTTACCAGCATTTAGGAGTTTGGTGTCCCCAGCCTTCCAACTTCCTCCCATTTCCATATTCCTCTACTGTTCCTGTAGGACAAAGCTGCACCACGGGGACATTGAACAGACTGCAATGACTCTAGATCTTTGTTTCTCTTAGGCAATGAAAATCCCCAGAATAACAGTGGTTGGAGGGAAGAGAATGAGGCCAGGGTGCTTGTTTTATTGATTTTCATCATGAGAAGTCAATGCTGGCTAAGACTTTCTCCCTAGGTCACTACTTGAGATGACATTTTACTGTGAAGTCTTTCCACCTGGAATTCAGATTTCTTCTTTTCTATCATTTTTAGGGCTTTCTGCTGAAGATCCTGTCATTTCCTAACCCCAGCTTGCTCCTGATCCCTATGATTTTCTTACATCTTGAACATTGTGTGTGCACGTATGTGTGTGTGCACACGCACGTGCATGTGAGTGGTGGAGGTCTTACTAATTGTCCAGCTGGTCTCAAATTCTTACCCTCAAGTGGTGCTCACACATGCTGAAACTATGGGCATGTACCATCACACCTGGATATCTTGAACAGTGTTTAAAATAATCACCATATGCCTTTGTTTATGGAACAGGTTTTCTGCTTTCTCCTGTTTTGTTCTTATCAATACCCACATATCTGACCTAATTATAACCTCCAGCAGAGTTGACAGGTAACTGCTCTCCTATAGATCAACCACCTCAGTCTTTCCAGGCCATTTATTGATCAATATTCACTGAGTAACATCTGTAAACTAGACCTTGTCAAAAGCACGAGGAACAGTCTGATGAACCAGAAGGTTGAGATCTGTATTCCAATGGAGCTTTCTAGTCTAAGGAGAGTAAAATCGCTATAGGATACCAAAATAAATGTCAGGTGAGTCCTTGTCGATTCAAAATATTTTAAAATTCTTTTCAGGAGCTCTGTGTCACATTTTCTTATATTTATGAATTACGTTTTATCTTGCTTATCCTACCTGCAAGTCTACGGCTCATTACTATCTAAAAATATAATTTATTTTCTGGACAGGGTTATTGAGATGCATGTTGCATGCTGCCACTCTCACCCATTTTAGGTATATTTACAGCCATACAACCATCACTATGGTATTTTAGGAACGTGCTTATCACTCCCAAAATTGCTTTGTGAACATTTTTACTCACTGTCCATTTTCACCTCCAACTCTGACTAACCATTTATCTTCCTCTACAATCTATAAAATTTACTTCTCTGGACATTTTATGAAATTGCACAGTGTGTGATCTTTTGTATCTGGCTTCTTTTACTTAATACAGTGCTTTTACAGTAGTTAGGATAAATGGTGTATTACTTTGTGCTATTAAATAGCCTTCTGCCATATAAACGTACCACACTTTTAAATTCATTTACAGGTGGATGGGAGTTTGTGTTGTTTCTAGTTTTCAGCTACTGGGAACGATGCTGCCATGAATGGTTGCATATATGTCTTTTGTAGACATTCACCTCATTTTGGTAAATGCATAAGAATAGAAATGTTGGTTTATATGGTAAGCTGATATTTAACTTTCTAAGAAATCTGCCCAACTGTTTGTGCTATCATTTGGCATTTTTCACAAGTAATGTAGGTGCATAAATACTTGTTATTTTATGCTAGTTATAGCAGTTCCAAAGTATAAAATGACATTTCATTATAATTTTTGTTTGTGTTTCCTGAATAGCAAATGATGTTGAGCATCTTTTTGTGTATATTCCACTACTTTATCTCCTTTTTTGCAATGTCTAGCCAAATATTTTCCTTATTTTATGTAGGTTATCTTAACATTAACCTTTTAAAATATATTCTGAGTATTTATAAAACACTTTCTTTTAGGCTACCATTTGTTTATTTACTTAAAATGATCTTTTTATAGCATCTATTATTCATGTGTATATTTATATATGTTTCCATGTGTGTATATGTGTACATGTTTGTGCATGTGTATGTGTGTATATACACATACACATACAAGTGACCATGTCCTTTGCAACTTGTGATTTATCTTTGAAATCTTTCCCTCTAACCTTTCCTACATGTACATGAAGGTATAAAATCTAACCTTGGAATTTTGAGGTTTTAAATGACTCAGAATGTGCACCTGTGTCCCATAAATAAGCTTATGCACAAAATGCAAAAGAAAAATGCCAAGTGATGACACTGTTCAGAGTATTGTCACCGTCAATGCTGTGATAAGTTCACTTTATATCACCTTTGTGTTGTGAACCAGACTGTCAGTACTCCATATCACCATCACAACCCTTATCATCCACTGAGTGCTCAAAATGGAATACATTCATCATATTCCACATTGTTGTGTGCTTTTAGTTTTATATTTTAGGCCCTATTTTGCATATGAGGCAACTAAATAAATATATGGTAACCATTCCTTACTCTGTGATTTTCTTATTTATAATCCTGTCTTGCTGCAGAATTTGCATAACTATTAACAGGAAGGATAGGAAGATTTAGAATATCTAATTGAAATCTTTCTTACTTCTCTTACCAAAGTAAGTTAGCCAACAGGACATCTGCTGCTCATATAATTTCATAAAGTTATGAAATGACCTATTTAGTTGCAAATGGTAAGGGATCTCAATGAAGCTCTCTCTTATTTCATACATGCAGGTTCTACAATTTTAGAAAAATTTTTATGAATTTGTAAGTTAAAAACAAATAACACATTATGACCCCAGAAAGTATTTAACCAAATGAAAGTGAAATATCATGCTACTATAATATTTTGTGACACATTATCAGTAGATGGCTACTTTTTCAGAGAAGCAGGTAAATTGAAATCAGTTATTATAAGCACTGTTATCTGTTTTCTAATTAGTTATTACATAGTTCATTTCAAACTTTAATTAAAGTACAAAGCATTTCCTTGGCTTTGATGCTACTGCTGTGTCTGCCCAGATGCCTCCTAAACAGATCTGCCCTGGCCTGGTGACAGCTGCTCTGCAAAGGTACCTTTGGTTTCAAACCAACTGAGTAACAAAAAGGGGCCCTTTGGGATGACACAGTGCATAATTTAGACCTGGACAGGCCTCAGTCACATTCTTCTTATATTTCTCCCACTCATTACAGATAATTTTGCTACAGGTTATAAAACACCTCCCTGAATGAAATCTGGAGTTTGTAACTGTGATTTATGAGCTTTGTTTTATTAAATGTGTGACTGCTACAAGGGACATAGACATTTCTTCCCATTATTTAAAAATCTTGTGCAAATTCAGTTATACCTAAGCTGCGGGCTGTAAGCACCTCCTTAATATTGAGTCAAGTAAGCTACCAGAATACTAAAGAAGTCAACACAAGTAGCAGTCATACCACCAAGGGCGTTGTAGGCGGATAATTACTGTTTTATTATATTACATAATAACTATCTATATTGACCTCTGAATCCAATATATGCCATGAAGTGTTTTAGCATGAGCATCTCAAGGATAAAGCTTTCTGTACAAAAGAAGCAATTGAGAAGTATGATAACTACAGTTGCTTTCCAACATAAATATGGTAAGACACCCTCAGCATCAGCATCCATGATAGCAAAAATAATGCACAGCAATAACACAGCTATTTTAGCATTCAGTGGGGCTAATTGAATCTGCAAAAATGAAGGAGGAAATACCATGCTATTTGACAAGAATAATTGTCTTATGTTCAGTGTTTTAAGATTTTGTTTCAGAAGTTAGGCATATGCAATGCCATTATAGCATTTTTACTGTATAAGCATTGTGTTCATTCTTTTAAAAGTCATACATCTCAGGTACTCAAATATAATGTTCTGGGTAGCCTGAATTTCTTGGCATGAATGGACAATGAGGAATCATATTTAAAACATTAAGCAATTCTAAAGTGCCGGAGTCCATCTCCCAGGGAAACTGTTGGCTAAAACCAAAAAAGCATCATGAAAAGAGTAAAGGAAGAATAATTCACATTTGAGGAAATAATCTATGCTTTGATTTAGTAAAAAAATAATTGTCAAACCCTTTGTGTACACTTTTCAATATCTTAGCTATGTTTAGCATTTATCTCGGAGAAAGCAAACAATTGGAGACATAAATTTTAAACATCTGTTCATTTATGTTGTGACAAATAGATCTTAAGGTTTTAATTCAAGTCACTGTTATTTAATACATTAGATAAACTCAAAGGAAATCTGATAGTATGTGATGGATATTAACACCGCAATTACTATAAGTAGATCATTTTCACAAGTCATGACAATGTATAATCCTGTTTCTACTTTGTTTCACGAAGGACTACAACACAAGTTTCTTTTGAAATATACATTCCACTTTTGTTTTTAAAATTTATTCTAAATCTATTGAGACGTAATTGATATAAAAGGGACTGCACATATTTAATATATTACAATTTAACGATGCTTTCAGTCAGCCAATAACATAACTGCCCCAAAATAACTCACTACATTCATTCATCATTTTGACTTAGAAATGAGCACAAAATTTTTCCTAGATTTATCATATTTTGTAAGTTTCATTACAGAAGTCAAAAGAGAAATGATGCAAAAATGCAAGGAGAAAAAAACCAAAGATCAAAATTAATATATTCAATACTTCAAAGGATTTCAATATGGAAAAAATTGCTAATCTTTACATCTATTATATATTTCAGCTGATATTGTAATCTATACTACTTTAAATAATATCTTTCTAGTTAAAATAGAATTATTTCATCTATCTACGTAATATAGCTAATTTATCTCATTGTAGAGAAAATGCAAAGGTTTAATTATTTGCCCTTTCATTCATTCTACATACATCCACATAGTCTACAATCCAAATATAACATATTTTAATTCTACTTCGGAGATGTCCAACAGAAGTCTGAAGGGAAGTCCATGTTTATTGATCTCGCTCAGAATTATCATAGAGGCATTAAGCCACCTCTGAATTTGGTGTTGTTCTCCTGTCTTGATGCATGAATAAGCCCTGTCACTACTTCAAACCAAGATACCAATCCTATATGGAGCAACAGTGTCAACATGGTCCCTGTTCTCACAAGCTTTTAGTGTAGTGCAAAGGTGATACTGCTAATGAAACAAGCCAATACGAAAGTACAGTCTACCAAGTATATGAAGGTAGGTGTGCCTTAGCATTTTCTTAATTATGCTGGCAAGATTGTTTTTAATAAATGCTGTTATAATATCCTGGGGGATATTAAGTTCCAAATTCTGAACCCAGCAACTAATGCATTATATTTTTTGCAAGAAAAAATGGATCACCTGGCCTACAGGTAGAAATGCATATGCTTTATTGTTACAGTCCCATCTTTGAGCCAATTAAAAGACCCAACTATGTGCTGGGAGAATTTAGTTAAACACTGCCTTTTAGTAATTAGTTAAAAAGAAGAGATAATGGTTATTGTCTAGAATGATGAGAACAACTTTGCTCCATCACCTCGCCTAAGCATCCACCTGTTGGGGGTTACAACATGGATTTTCTGCTCCTGGGAGAATATCTGAGAAATAACATCTAAACAGAATACTTCTTTCCTAACTGGAAAACAAAAGCAACCCCGAGTTTTAAAATCTTTCTTTAATGTCCCTGGAAACCACTTGTCTATTTGTCTTGCTCCTGATACGATGACATCTTATAAAGTAGTTCAGAAATCCTTCTTGAAATATGTCTTTTATACCTGCTTCTCTGCTTTAGCTTTCCAGTCTTGTTACCATTTTGCGTTTCCCTTGAAGTTAAAATGAGTTCAAGGTACAGACTTCCGTGTCAACTGAAATTCCTCAAACTGTGTGAAAGCTCCTTCAAGTGCCAAATTTGATGGGGGGCGGGGGTGGCTTTTCCCCTATAGAAATACTGTCCTTAAGTCATTCGGGGAGAAAAATGAATTTGTTGCACAGTTATTAAATTATACTCATTCCCATATACCTACAGTATTTATCACACAGTTGAACACTACTGTTCTTTTTTCCCCCTAGAAATCTCTTAAAAATTCAAAGTGATAAATTGTACTAGAACACAAAAGCATGTGAAGTTAGGTGGTTATATATTGTGTTAAAACTGAGAGACAGAGATACCCAAAGAAAAATAAATAGTGTATATAGTTACTTTGTCTCTTGAGCTTGAGAAAACACTCATTTGTTCTTCTAGTTGGCATTTTTATTCTGAATATCTTAGGGAATGAAGAAAATGAGTTTACCTGTTGAAAACTTAAAGGGGACAAAATAGCCAACCTGAATGAAACAGTTAACATAAGAGCTAATAATTTTTATAGTTTTGAAAAAATATTTCTCTGGAAGAAAAACAGTGGTACTATATATAGAGTGTTTTATAACAAGGTCTTAATTTTTGTTTGTTTTTAAACTCGGTGGGGTTTTTTTGTTGTTGCATTTAGTTTTTTGCAACTAGAAAACATTGTATAAGCTGTCTTTCCCCATTTCTGTTAGAATAAATTTTCTTCCCCCATCGGAATGCCACTGTTGCTAACTCCTTCATCCGCTTCCAGGTCTCAGATTCACAGAGCGCTGTAGCCAGCGGTATAACAAGGTCCCCTTAGCGACGGTATAAACTCTGTGAAGGCAGAAACAGCGCGGCTCCTTCGTTCTCGTACTTTCCAGGAGTAAGCAGGGTGCCTGGCACAGAACAGTACCACTAAACATTCCATGAATGAATGAATGAAGTCATGATTTCACGATTTGTGAGTAGTAAACTGTGAAAGTTACAATGAATAGCCCTGTTTGGTATAGGCACCTGTAATCCCAGTACTCCAGAGGCTGAGACAGGAGGATTACTACAAGTTTCAGTCCAGCCTGGGCTACTTAGTGACTTCAAAACCGGTCTGATATACTTAGTGAGACCTTATCTCAAAAAAAAAAAAACTCACAAAGGCTCAGTCAATACACACAATTTATACTATTATCAATCTAATAGAATATTTAATCACTTTTGTGATGCATGCTAATCAATCACAAATGATAAGTGCTTAGATAAATTAGTATGCTACTCTTAATCTGACACAGCTATGCCACAATTTCCTTGGATTAACTCGGAGAAAGAAAGAAATCAGAGAAAATGAAAATTAAAGATTTTGAGCCCTCGATACTTTTCTTCCTGTGAATTAGGTTGAAAAAAAATTCAGTTTCTGATTTTCAGTGCCAAACCACTGTGCAGAAAATAAGAGGAATCGGCTTTCCATGTGTAGTTTTATGAGAGGATCAGTGGTTCCAATTATACCTGTCTGGGGACAAAGGACACCATACTGACGAGTTTCCAGGACTCCCAGAGGGCCCCTGCCAGCGTAGCAGAAAGGACAGTGACTGCGGGAAATCTCCTGACTTATAAACTAAGTCATTCTCCCTGACTGGACTAAAGACAAAAAAAAAGAAAAGGTCGTGAGCAAGAAAAGCCACCGTCTTCCTCTTTACTGAGCCTGTAGTCTAGTGGGGATGGAAAAACTAACAAAATAAGTATAGAAATGCCTATATAAATGCAATTGTGATACGTTTCCCAAATGGGAGGTCTGCATACCTTCATTTGAGGGGTATGAAGCCCATGAATCATCAGAGAGATTCGCAGTAATGTTGTCTTCTTTTTTCTCATGCATTCTTTCATGTGTGAAAGCCACAAGAGTTGTTGATAAAACACACTTCTTCTCTTTTCCCTCTAGAGCTGGAGGGGCTGAGATTTCAGAGTAACTCCCACCATAAACTTATTCGATCAACATTTTCTGGGACTTCTCACATACCAAAGTATATTGGGTTTGACAATAAGCAACAGTTTAACAAAAGAGAAGTGTAATATTCACATAAATATACACAATAGATTCTCTTGCTGAGAATCAATCTAGAAATCACACAAAATGGAGAAATCTTTGAGTAAAGTCAGAGCCTTGACACTACCAGCTCTCTGCCCAGATGTAAGATTGTCTCAGTTCTTCTTTTTTAAAAGAACAGACCCTACACAGACCTTTACATGAGTCCACTTCAACGCTATCTTATACTAGAAATTCTCAAGTAAATGTTTATCTCATATTTTACTTTGTTTCATCTTGTTAGAGACATCATGGAAAACTTTCTTTTTTAGTGATTCACATTTTCCCTGTGTTTACTGCCATTCAGAATTGCAGCATTTTTACACTCCTTCAAAGTGATCATAAAATATATCTTAGCTACTCTTTTGAAAAATATATATTTTTTTACATATATAAAACTGGGGAAATAATTACAGATAATTATATATAATATGATATATATATGATAGATAATTATACTACCAATCTCTGTTAGTTCATCTAAAAGAACAGTTCATGCTTTCATTGTTCAATGATTTTTTTATGCCTATATCTTGTAATCTAAACAACTACCTTGACAATAACAATATCCAATATATTACTCATTGCTAATCTATTATTTTGTTTTGAAATTCTATATCGCTGCTTTTATTCTCTTTCCTTTTTAAAATTAAAACCAATGTATATTTTCCAAGAAAAATAAGCATATGTTGAAAGCAATCTTGCATCGATACAGTTACTAGTACCTTACCACCAAGACATGCCACCTGCCCTTTTTATGCAAGACCTTACTTGGTTTATGGCCCATGACTGCATCCTAAACCAGGGAAGACTATTTGCTTCCCTCTGGGCTTGGGATGCCTTCAATGCTTGTTTTCAGGCATCAACAGAGCTTCTTGAGCAGGTACAGCAATCAAATCTTGAGGCTTATTTATGTATCATATCCGGTCAGTCGTATTACTCCACATTACAAGGGTCCCATTTATGTCTCCTAATGAGAACAGTTTTAATCCTTGTATTGCACTTTCAGGAATTTTTCTGAAGAGGTTTGAAGTAGGGGGCATTGATCTAAAATTGGCATTTTGAATCACATTTTATGCCAATTCATTAAAGCAACTGTATAGTTAGTGAGGAGCCTCGCTCGTGCAGGTTCTTTTAAACAAAATGAATAGAGTTCATCACAGTGATATTCTCTGAGGCCTGCAGAGCCTTGTTTATTTATCCCTGAAACGTCTGGGCTGTAAATTAGTATGCGCCTGTCTAGGGAATAGAATAGCACTGCTGGCAAGACTCACTGAAACATGCCAGTGTGGCTCTCAGAGAAGTCTCTTCCTAAAACCTGGGAGGGAACCCCAAGAGGAAACATACCCCTGAGCACGCTTTCATCCCCGGCCCGGCGCGGAACTCCTGGCAGGTACACTCCTCTCCCTGTCAGGAGCGCCTTACATCAAAGAGCTGCACTGAACCCGTCCTTCCTTTCTAAACATTCCCTGGCCAGAAAGACAAAAATACATTAAAGCACGAAATACCTGCATTGAAAAGATAAAACCTTAGCTGAGGTTCAAATTAGCCCAGCAGATGCAGCAGAGAGCTCAAATTCAGAGTCTAATAGCCTTTTGTTAAAGGTTGATTTTAGGTACAGCTTGAATGACCGTTACCTTGCTATGAAGAAGCAGAATTCATATACAAAGATTAAACAGCAAATGTGCTTGGTGTCTCTTTCCCCAAGAATGCTTAACTAGTTAAACATTAAAATAAATTTGGTGTTCAATGGAAAGTCTATATAATTTCTTTAGAAAAATGATGCATTCAATATATGCAAATGAGTAAGCTAACTTGAACATTTCCTACAACAATCCAAGGATCCGATTTTTCAGGAAAATAATACAGTTTGTACCAGTAACCTAATAATTGTGATTATGAATTTCCTAGTTGCACCTAAGTTTGAAATGATCACCCCCAAAACTGCAAATCAGATCACCAATATATTTTTAAATGGCTTTCTTTCTAGAACTAGTAATTGTTATTGAGCAAAGATTAACAAAATTCTTCAAGTTTTTTGTTTTGTTTTGTTTTGTTTTGCTTATGCAAAAACAGACAAGAAGCGTTTAAATCCTTGTGTTGAAATCCGGTTCTACCATTTGGCTCTGAGGTTTTTAACAAAAGCTGCCTCTATCGGTTCCACAGATTTATCATTTGGAAAATGAAATAATAACAACTGCTTCCTATATATTTTGTCAGGATTAAATTACTTCATACCAGAAACCAATTATTCTGAACAAAAGGAAACCAATGACAAAATTCAGGATTAAGACTCAGTTTTAGAAGGTCAAATCTCTAACCAGCCTTGAGTCAAAGAGCCCTTTATTTCTTCTTCGATTAATTTCTGGGGATGTGGACATCTCCCCACCAAAGCAGGGGAACCACAAAGCAAAACGAAATTGCTCAAATGAGAAAATAGGAATGAATATATAAGAGAGTTAATATTTGGCTGACAAAGTGTGTGCCACTGCATTTTTATCATAGCCATAATTTTAAATCCATCTGTGAAAAGAAATTCTATTTTTGCTCAGGAATTTGTTCTCAACACCCAACGCTGTACTCACACATGGCAGGAGTTCAGTGAATGTCATTGAGTAAGTCGAAAGAACAATTAAATTGAGAGACTTACCCTGTACTCACGCGGTTTCAAGTTCTACAGTGCAAAGAGTACAGGAATTCAGCTTCATTTGGTCTGAAATTAACTGGAGGGCACCAATGGCTGTGGCTGAGAACCAGGTCATCACTGCTGATATTTACATACCAGAGCAACTGTTTTTGAGTAACTTTCTTCTTAGGATTTGTTCTCAAAATTATATGTCAGCTTGTTTAATCTAAAATAATTCTTCCACATGGAAAAATGAGAAATTTAAGTGATAGTCCGTCATGTATTTATCAAGGTGGCTAACATCTGTGCATACAATGCCAATAGATTTTGGAATATTTCAAAGAAAAAAAGCAGAGAAAAAAATACTTCCATTGTGAAGCGTACATACTAGTAGAAGTGAAAGAGTATGAGGGAAGAGTCAAAAAGTATCACTAACGCTCACAAATGTATGAGAATTCAGCAAACACTGATTAAGTTAACTTACAGACGACTTGAGAGATCATCTCAGGGTAACTCCAACTTAGGATATGCATTTATATTTGTATATCCCCAGTGGTAGGTAAAAATAATTTTTTTCTGAATTCTCTTACTTTTTTATACTCTGCTTTACCAGGATGACATTGGAGGAGAGCAGGTAAAGCATTCCTTCAGGAAAAAAAACTTAAAAGATCCACCAACAATCCCTCAGTGATTAAGATTAATATTTTAGTGCATTTGAAAAATCAAAATGAATACAAAAGTCTTATGAGAGGTAAAATTAAAAAGTTAAGTAAAAACAAGATCAGACCCTATACTTTTGCAACCCCGGTTCTCTCATCCTCCTCTAAGATTTGCCTGAGTATTTCAATGATTCCTTTTCTTTCCAGGAAGGAGAGAGCTGGTAAGATTCACATGATACTCTTCCTAATGGCATAGTAGGATGTGATGAAAGGAATTTCTAATTGCATTTTGTTGAACAGTACATTGGAGTTCAGTCTTTCTACTGACCTCTTCAATTACCCTATGTGCGCAGTCTCCCAGCTTTCCTTGAAAGCAGGACCAGGTTCATAGCCTGGTGGTGAAAATCAGGGTCCTGGCTCACAACTGCACCACAGCTGCAAAGGGTGGCTCTCTCCCCCAATAGTCGCATCTGGAGAATTTTACAAAAAGAAGGCAAAATCTAGACAGGTTGGAATTGCCTCAGTGCTTCTAGACACTATCTATAAATTATGTCTTGGTCAGTCTTTATAAGAATGTTATTGCTTCACGTTGTGTATTAGATGCAGCATTACTAAATCTTGTGAGTGTATTTGTCACCCTCTCTGGGGCTAGCCCTCAGCAGAACTGGGAAGCAGGGCAAGTTGCTCCCTGGCTGACTGCCGCTCTCTCCGGCAATGTCGTACAATGCCCAGTTTCCTCTCCGTCTACCCGCGTGCCCTACTAACCTTCACATCAGCTCCTGTCAAGCTTTTGGGAAGTACACTCAAACGTAGCCCCTTTCTCACCATGAAAATACGGCTGCTAGGTTTACAATCCCAAATTAGCTGACTGCAATTGGAAAACAATCGCTCAAGAATAAATAAATACATAAATAAAAAAATAAATAAGTAAGTAAATAAAGTCAGCCTGGGGTAGGATAGGCAGTAATGTTTTAGTTTGTTTTCATGGCCAAAGTTTTAGCATTTCAACAGGGGCTGGAGGGGAAAAAAGTTCTCCAGGGAGCACAAAATTGTGGCTGTGGTACACTTAGGACTGGAAATTAGCACTGGCTGCAATGAAAACTGAATTTTAAAGTAGTCAGCTTTTGGCTCAGGGTCAGTGACATGTCATTTCCTTGCATTTTGGTTTTCCATTTTCTAGAAAGAGTGCATAGTATGTTTATTGTAAAATGTTTTGCACACATAAAGTGTAGAAGATAATGAATATCAAGTAGCCACATTCCAGCATTTGCAACTCCCCATATTTCAGCATATTTACTTTAAAATGTATGTAAAAATAAAGCATAAATGACAAAGCTAAACACCTAGGAGGCTTTTTTGAATTTCCTTTCTTTGCAGGACCAGTTATCATAAAGTTTGGTATATCTTACTATTTTAGTATATATGCTGCCAAAGCGAGCATGTGGTAATACTTCATAAATTTTACTACTTAAAATATATCCTCGTGTAACAAGCAGCATTATTTTGGAAATTTTCAAACACTCAATAAATCCTATCATATTCCATACATCTTTTTAAACACTTAGCTTGTACATTTAGTTGACACATAATGATCATCCACATTTATGTTGTACACTAATATTTCTATTCAATATGGTGTATATTGCATGTAGTGAAAAATCAGGGTAATGGGTAATCTGCTTTTCTTTAATTGTAAAGTCACCTATTCTTAGTGGATCCATTCTGAATACTGTAGCTGTCATACATTCACTTTAATTTAGTCTTTAATTTATGTCTTCTTATTGCCTTTCCTTTTACAAACAGTGGAACAACAACAACAAAAAAAAACAGGTTTATAAATATCTTTTGGTGCACATGTGTTGAGATTTCTCCCACATCTATACCTGAAAGTAAAACTGCTGGATCCGAGGGTGCAATCACCTCTGACACAAGAGCTCATCCTAAGACACTCTGTAACTTGTTGTCCCATCTGCAGAAGGGGACAGTTCCCGGGTCTCCAGGTGATCACCGTACCAGGGAGCATCTGAGTCTAGGGGATTTACAATGAAAAGAACAGCAAACAGCTTCACAGTTATTTCAACTTGTCTTTGGCTAGCAATTTGTAAAGCTGAAAATATATTCATCTATGAATTATCCACTTAGATTTCCTCTTCTGTTAATTTACCTGTTTAGATCACTTTCTATATTATACAACCACAGAAATAATTTATTCTAATGGATGATAGCCCTTCAGGTAGTATGGAAATTAATGGGGGTGATCTCATTGGCCTAGGAGGCTTCCCGGCTTATTTTTTAAACATATATATATATTTTTCTTTGCCTGTTTCAAAAACTCTCCCAATCATTGTACATTGTAGATACAAAATATAATTCAAAATATAATCAAATGTTGGATTACATTAGATGCCAATCTAAATCCAAGTTATCATGTATTCTTTTTGCTGTTTGTGTATAATTTCTGACAAGAGATTTAATATCTCAGTGGCTCACTACCCTCATCTAATGATTCCCAGACTCTAAATCCAAAAGGATTGTTAAGGTTTTGTAACAATAACTTGTAACACACGGATGATTCCAACATTGGTACCTGGCACATAGTATTGGTATTATTAGATACTACATATAGGATATTAGGATTAACACAATATGCTAAGCACTTTGAACATAATGCTTTAGTAATCACATTTTGGCTTACAAAATTTCTTTCTTCCAAGAGAGTATATAAATAAAATAAATATTTTTAAACCATAATTTTTCCTCACCTCCATAGGCTTTTGTTGGTTATCTTTGCCCTAAGCTGTTTTCATTTTCTACTTTAGAGAAATTTCTCTGTCTGTCTCTCTCTGTCTCTGTCTCTCTCTGTCTCTGTCTCTGCGTGTGTATATATATATATTCTTGTAAAAACTAATGAATGCCACAAAAATGATTTGATGCTTTTGAGTGAAGGATACTGTGAAAATCTCATTGGTTTACTTTTTCAGATGCCTCACAAAAGTGGCTCTTTAGATGCAAAATGATAGCACTTTCCAAAATCTTAACCAAAAATGACAATCTGAGAATGCAGCTATAACTGGAAATTTCATTTGATTGCAATGGTACAAAATTATATTCCTGACCTCAGCACTAAAAGTAAAGTCAAAAGCTTCAAAACCAGTGACATCCCTCATAATAGACTGTGAGGCTTCCTAAGGGACTGAAAATTGAGGGATCAGGATAGAAAATTATACAGGCAGCAAGGTATAGCTGATCCTGAAATCTAATCTGAAAACTGAAAGCAAGATAGACACGACCACATTTTCAAAACAGTCTCTGAACGTTTCTTTCATGCGACCTATTCATAGCTCATGAATCCCTCGCTGTTATCTGTCAAAAGAAAATACCTAGAGTAGTTAGAGCACTGAACTTTCAAATCTGCTGTCCCTTTTTTTCTTCCTTGTAATCTAGATATGGTATCTGGAAACCACCACCCCATTAACCCATGTCTTCTTCCCAACTCTCTTATTTCCAACACTTTAAATCTGCATTCATGTCTTCAGGATCATGCCTCCTTTTCATTTTTATTCAAATAATATTAGAATGTTGAATGTGTGAATTAAACGATATTACTGAAGAGGAGGACTGGTACTTTAAGAGAGGCAGTAGGCTTAGAAGTGTCAGAAAATAACACACTTCTTAATAAAAGTGATAAAGATACAGAAATATATCCAAAGAAGCTCAAACTTATTATATGTTTAATACTTGTATAATAAATACTGTTCTGCATGTGTATGTATGCTACGTATATATGGCTATTACAGTGTGTTTTGCCATTTAGAGGACTTTAGATTATATAAAGTCAACTATATAAGTGGAAATTAGTACTGAGAATTTCATCTTAAACACCACATTCTCTAAAATATCATTGAAAAATATTCTGATTACATTTTACTACATTACTGGGAAAGTTGCTCTAGAAAACTTGGATTCTATTTCAGCTGTTTCTGTCTACAATGGTGTGATTGTAGATGGGCTTTCTCATTTAACACTGTTTTCTTTCTTTCACTGTTGAGCAACCTGCTATTCTGGCAAATGTTTCACCAGGAATGAAATTCGAGCTCATCCCACTAGCTTTCAGTTCTGTATATTCATACGTTATATTAGTTTTTGTTAGAAATCACACATTTGTCCTCAAATTGTATTCAAATTTTTCCTGCTAACTTTTCATCAAATAGCTTTGAGGAAATAATTTCAGTGATTAATGACTAGCACCACCATCTTCGTTCCCATAATTCAAACTTCAGGTCTACTACCGAAACTGACCATTTTCATCAAGCTATTTGTATTTTTCCCCTTTAACACTTTATTTTCTTATAAAATAATTGTTATTCTCTTTATTTCTCTAAGTTCTTCAAACTTTTTACAGCATCTTTTACATCAGTCTCTTCTTTTTTATAGCCTCCTTTAGGTTTTGAAAGTTTGATGCCTGTAACCCATGTCATCTCTCCACATTCCCAGGTCCCTCTGAATTGTGCCTGATACTACCCCCACTTCCCACCAAAAGAAAACTGATTTCACAAGCAAAATAAGACATACAAACAAGCAAACGAAAGTAATGGCAGGGGGAAAATCCCATGGGGGCCACAACAACGAAGTTTATTTCTGAACTCACACTCTTAGCTCGCCTGCTCGCCTCTGCAGTCAAGGCTGCCCTAAATAAGGACTTGTGCACCTAATAGGCTGAAGCATCTTTAGAGCTTCTAAAAACACAGGTTCTGCTTCAGAAGCTGTGTTGTCGTGCCTGAGCATCTACATTTCTCACACATTCCCAAGAGATGCTAAAATTTAAGTTTTATGGACACATTTGAGGCCCCAGGCCCTAGCATCATTCTTTACCTAAAAGCAACTGCGGGTACATCCAATTAGGAAAGAATTTCTACTATCAGGAATAGTGACTGTAAAGTAGTTCACATTTATTTGGCATTTCAAGTTGACGGGGCACTTTAACATTTGTTAGCTCTTTCTGATATTCACCATAACCCCCCTACAATGGCAGGGCATTAATTATTCAGAGGAGAAATTGAAGGAAAGTTAATGTTCGTGTTCAATGTCACTGGCAAGGCCATCTGGGAGGTGAACTCAGACGTAGAGAGCATGTGAAAAATGCCTAAGAGGAGAGGCTCTGGAGTCAGGGCTACCTTTAAACTTTGTCTCCTGCATATCTTCATTACCTGACATTGTACAAGTTACTTAACCTCTCTATTTGAGCTTTCTCGTCGATAACCTGGGCAGTCTATTTCATGTACTTGTTAGCCTTCGTAGCCTCTTACATGCCTAGAGTAAGCGCACCCTCTGCATCTTGGTCACGACATGATCAGAAGCACATTCTGGGGCTTTTGTTCATCCTTGCTGTGCTAGAAAATGCTGTTGCATTTTTGTAGATGCTACTTATCCTAGCAAAATCTGAGCACCCATCTATGAGGAACGCCTAACTGCCCTAGAGCTTTTGGCTGCAATAAGCTAAGCTCCACATAACAAACAGGACAGGGTAGATGCCCGGCTTTTCCACACGCTTCTCCTTGGCTGGGTATGTGGGAGGGCTGGGGTATCGCTGCCCACTGAGGTGTTGTTATGTAGAAAGGATTTCTCCCCGGGCAGTCTGCTTCTTTCACGAGCTCACACATCCACACTCATTTTCTTCAGATGCAGAACAGATGATAGTGGGATACGGATGAGCCATTTTACTTGAGTAGCTTTAGATGATTTCAGCAAAGGCAACTGAGCAGTGCCACTAGGAAAAACTGGCAAATGACATCTGTGTCGGTGTCAGGTAAATGAGGAAACACAAAACAAAATGAAACACTGCACCATGTAGATACCATGTGGGGTATGATTGATGAAACTGTCTCAATAGTGACACTTTTATTTTATTTTAAAAAGCAAAACAGAAAAAAAGGATAAAAACAATACAGAATTTCATTAAAAATAGCAGGAAATTAACACTAATTAATACGTTGCATACTGTCATCTTAGAAGAAGTTGTTCAGTTTACCTGATTGAGACATGAAAAAATGCTCAATCAAACAGTGACAGCACAAACTATTCTTTCTGATGAACTAACATTTTGTTTTGTGTTTCCTCATTTACCTGACACTGACACAGATGTGGAACCAAGGGCAGGAATTCTCACTTCTAGTTTATATCCCCCAGTGACCCACCTCTTCTAACCAGGGAACACCTCCTAAGCGCACACTCAGCTATGAACTTGTTAGTGGATGAGTACAGCGCCCAAATGATCCAATAACCTTCCTAAATCCCACATCAAAACACAAGAGTTTTTGGTGACATTCAAATTCTAAACCTCTTTTCTATCTCAATGGTAAAAATTTTAGGAAACTTTAAGTTTCTTACATGATGATTAATAAATCTACAAGCTTCTTGTGACATAGTCCTATTTTAATATGATCATTGGACACAATCATTGTCAAAAATCCTAATTTTATGCATCTCCAGCTCAACTATGGTTAATAAGAGCCCTAAAAGTCTGCCTACTCCAAAATTATGCAACCCAAGGTAAAATGTAACAGAAATGATATCAGCATGAAGAGAGAGAATGATGCAGCTTAAGTTGGAGTTATGCTGTCTTATTTTACAAAACTAGACAAAAGCCTAAGGTCATGTGAACACATTGCCAGGGCTTTTCCTGGGAACTTGGAAAGGATCAGCGCAAGCAAGGAGCACTGATGCTTAAGTTCCATGAGGCTCGTGATAACTCCTCCACCAATCCTAGCTGATAATAGATTTTAGTTGACTAAGAGACTGGGAGAGAAAAAGCAATGGGGAAGAGCATATTGCTTTATGATACTGCTTTGTATTCAGTGTGCAAAACATAGTCTGAAATCATATGTTAAGCCTTTTATATTTTCCTTCAATTATTAAAACCTTTATTTAAAAATGCATGAACTTTCTTCTAAGAGTAAAGAAAAAAATATGGGTTTAAAATTTTAAGCATGCACTTGTTCTGGGGAATGAATTGGAAATGTAAAAAAAAAAGTGTAAAACTCAATTCATTTGGTGCTTGTGATTTTTCATATGTATGTGAGCTGAAGAAAGAATTTGACAAAGAATGCTAAGGGTGTAATAAAATAATTTAGCTTGACAAGATCCTTTTATATATATTTGAAATACTGATTACACTACATGCTTCATTTCTAAGTGCCTTGGTAGATACAGTGTTCAGTAATGAGCACTCTTGTCCCATTTAAAGTATTAATTACTGATGCTCAAAGAAACACATTATTTCTTAAAAAGTGTAGATATGAACTGCAGGTTATTTTTCCTCTAATTAGTGAACTTTTACTGAATATTTATTAGTTTGTAGTTACATTACATACATTGGTTAATATATAATTCTAAAACAAAACAGAAAAATGAAGCTAAAAGGAAAAGAATCAAGCTATTTTTATCCAGAGATAATAACAAACACTATTAATTCTATAAATTAACCTCTTTTTTTATTCAGTAGAAGCTGTCAAATATTTATCCTTCATACTTATCATAATTTTAAGCTTACCAAATGCTAATACTACTACTAATAAAATAGTTTTACAGGTAAAACTATACAAACTGATATCCAGTTACCAGAAAAACAAACATTTTAGCAGAGAGAGTAGCAGTTAGAGATTGTCTTTGAGATAGCTCCCTCGCTAACTAGAGTTACACAAATGTATGCACAGGAAATCATCTATTTAGAAACTGACTCGTTTCTAATTTTTGACAATGTTTGAAATTTGAAGAGTGGTTTCCACCCACTCCCGTGGGGGCCGCCCCTTTGGTACCAGCATGCCTTGCTCTTGTCGCAGGACCTCAGACTAGCAGAATTTCCCAGGAACCCCCCTCCCCAGGCACTGAGAAGGCAGGAGCAGCAGATGAGGGAGAGAGAATGGAGAAAAGATGGAGAGCTAGGCAGGCGACAGCACAGCAAGTGGCAGGACCAAGCACTGACTTCCATGTCTCCAGTGACAGAGTGAGGACACCAAGGAGACAAGTCCTGTGGCTTCAGGTCCCAGGCAGTCAAGGAGGGCCTGGCAGCAATGGTGCTTCCACTCTACGGACTCTTCACAGTGAGGTGACGTAAGGACTTAAAACAGGACAGAGGTTGCACAGAAAATTAGGAAAGCTACTTCCTTTGGGAGCAGCTCTTTGTTCCTTTATCCAAGCTGAAGAAATAAAATTAAACACTTCTAGCTGCGACTCTGCCATACTTGCCTGGCTCTGATCTGAACGATATGCTATGGTAGTAAAAGGCACAAGTAAAGTGTTATTAAATAACACCATTTGTTCCATAGCATCCACTTTCCAATTTACAAGTGTATAATTTCAGTCATGATGGCTTCCACTGACATGAAAAGACATAGCAGACCAGAAAATGCAGGGTACAGCCAGACCAGAGAAACCCTAGCCTAGCACATCACACACACCTGGGAATTTCACCTTCTAAACTACAGAGACTCATGAAATTCTTAATGAGTCTTACTCATTAAGAATGAGTGCTCAAAACCCTTTTCCATGCTCTCTTTTGATGTTTGATTAGATAATAACATCTTGTAGTATCCCAAGTGAAACATATTTTAGAAAGTTAATCTGCTTCAAAAGAAGAAACTTAATGAGCTGCCAAAGAAAAAGACAACATAAAAATACTCACCATTTGGCACTTTCATGTTCTCTATAGGATAGCAGATAATTAAGAATCACAAGTTGTATAGACACCAGAATCTCACTTTGGCTTAGCTTATTATCAACAAGGTCAACAGCATTTTGTGACTTGGGACAGCTTTGACTTATATTTCTATGTCTGTGGTTGAAAGTATACTGAACTAACCGAGCTGATGGATAAGGAATATCCTTTGGGTTGGGAGAGACAGAAAACTAATTTTCTGTCCTGCAGTTTAGCTACACAATTCCTCACTGCCTGTCTTCACATGCAAGTCATGTCCCAAAGACATCTCAAATTTGAACTTGATATCCTTCCTGGAACCACTGCCATCCTCTTTTGAATCTTTATTTTTAGCAAAGTTCCAGGTTCCTAGCAAAACTGAATAAAGTGTATGGTAAATTCCTACAGAATCCCTGTCCCACACATACACAGCCTCCCTTAGTAGTGACATTTCATGCCACACTGCTGCCTTTCATATCAGATAATTATACACTGACTCATTATCATTCCAGACACGGGGCCCACATTACTGTTTTCCCTTTTGATGTAAGCATTCTATAGGGTCTTGGTAAGAGTTCAACATGTAGCCATTATGATAGTACCATGAAGCACAGTTTCACTGTTATCCAAAATGTTTTTTCTCTGTGCACCCATTCCTCTGTCCTCCTTAGTTAGTAACAATCACTAATCCTTACCCTCTCAGTAGTTCTGCCTTTTCCAAAATATCCTATAGTTGAAATCAGGCAACACATACCCTCTTCAGACTGGCTTCCCTCACTCAGATGTTTCAGTTTGCTCCATGTTTTCCATGGTGTGGAAGTCATTTTGTTTTAGAACTGAAAAGATCCCATTGTTTCAATGTGTAAGATTCATCCATTCACCTACTGAATCCATCTATCACCTCAGTGCAAATCAATCCTCTCAGAGAGCGAGTAGCAAGCTTAAGTCACCTCCTCCTTCTCCCCACTTCAATTTGACAGTCTCAGGAGAATTTTTTCTCCTCTCCTACTGTGCTGCTGCCCCATACTGTACTAATTTAGGTCACGATCATTGATATTTACTCTTCTGCTCCTTTTGTATCACCTTTTTTATTTTTCTAACCAACCAATGCAATGTCATATGCTACTTCAAGAATTATTCAACTCCTTCCTTTAATGGTCAGTACCCTTCCATGATATTAGCAAACATGTGTGCACATCTTTCTGTCCTGGTCCTGGTTACCTATGTAGTTTTATCCCTGTCTTCCTTTCCTCCGACTGCGCCAACCTACCCTCCTACCTTTCAGTGGCCCTCAACTGTTTCTTGCCCACTTCACCGGTCATGTTTTCCACGTACTTTGTGTCTCAGAAAATGCTGTGCCAGTTCCTGGGGCTGTTCTTTTGGTACATGGCTGGTTAACTCATGCCCTGCTTTCAGAACTCAGCACAGAGCTGTCTTCTGCTTGGAAGCCTTCCTTGTCATATCCTGTCTGTATTAAGGACCCCTCCTCCTCATCCCTTCTCACACCAGACTACCTCTAATGCTGCACTGCAATGATCTCTTCATTGGAGCTCCACATGTTCAAGACCAGAACTGGGAAATGTTCCTAAGCAACACAGAGGGTCAGACGCCTCCGCTCTCTGAGTGCCTTCTCAATGTTGGTCCTCCATTGCCTTCACGCCCAGGACCCACCCTCTCCCCCACTGACAGTCTTCTTTGTATCTTGTCTTCTAAGATTATTACTAGCTGGTGGAAAACATTAACACCTTGAATACAATCCAAGTGTATCTGACTTAGGCCTACCCTGGTAGCTTCATTTTCATTTTATTTCTGCTTTTGGTATGAAATTAAGGAGGGGAAAACTGCCTTGGGGGTGCCAGTGACAGCTTGGGTTGGGGACAGATTGTAGCAGAGAGTGTAAACACACACACATATGCATGTGTGTGCATACACCCCTCAAACCGGCAGACTAGATTCCATATATAAAACAGTGCCACACATTCAGTACTTGCTTTAGATGTCTGAACATTTAACCTCGTTCCTATCATAAAAAAATATTGTCTACTTTTTAAAAAAAGGTTAATACTAGGTTGTGAATAACTAGAAGTGATTAAAATTAAGTAGGAATGAATTGGAGATGTAGTTCTTCGATTATTACAGCTTATGAATTTAAGCATAACATATTGTTTTGGAAAGTTAATGGATTTAAGCTTGGAATAAGATGTTTTTCTGTCAAAAGAGCTTGTTTTTATTGGTCTTTCTGATCTTCCAAATAGTTGTTTAACTGATTGTCAAAAACTAAGAAAAGAGACTGTTTGGTATTAACACTTTCTTTCTGACACATAGTCTTTGTTTCCAGTGAATCATTTGCAGAGTTAAAAGCAATAGACTTGCTTTCCAATTTAACTGAGCTTCTGATAAGCAATTTCGCTGCTTTTATAATAGCACTTTTATCCAGTATCCAAGTGTAACTGCTTTCTTGCCAATACAAAAGTCTTCTAGCTTGTTAACAAGTCTATGCAACTATGCTAAACCAGTATCTTTGCTTAAGGTGTATTTAAAGACAGGTATATCTATATTTAATGAAATTCTCCAGAAATCATGAAGTATTTCAAAAACCTGGGAAAGAAGAAAGAATTATACTACCAGGCATTTTACCTAGTATAAACTAAGTAAGAGAGAAAGATACATTTATATCTCAAGTTTCACCTTCTAAGAAGTAAAGTTAACATGAGAGCAAAAACTTAAAAACTTGACCACACCACCTTCAAAAATACAATTACATGGCTTAAGTCTGGGAGCTGAGCAATACAGTACTATAAGATGATTAAAAACACATTCTTAGGTCCAGGAATACAGCTCAGCAACACAGCACCTGCCCAGCAAGTGTGAGGTCCTGAGTTCAATTCCCAATACCAAAACAAAAAAAAAATTTAAACAACTTAGCACAACTGTGGGGGGTTCTGTGGCAGTCAGGATCCCTGTGGGAACGAGGTAGTGCAGGTAATGAGAGCAGTTTAAGGCTGGTTTCATTCAGGACCATGCGGAATTGCAGGAACAAGGCTCAGGGAGCCTGTAAAAGGCGTGAAAGACAGCAGGCAACTCTGAGGCTAGCAAGAAGGGAGATTTTGTCATCCCAGGCCTTTGGGAGGAAGCCATGTGCAGTTACTGAAATGGGATGGGAGAACCAGCTGTGTGCCAGTAGCCTTCAGCACAGGGACACAGCCCAGCAGAGGAACGTGGCCGGGCAGAAAGCAGCCTATTGGCAAAGGCTGAGCTGGCCACCAGCAGGCGTAAGCATAGCAGTCCAGTAACTCCCATCACCATCAGCCTCCTGGGCTGGGCTGGGTGGAAGTAAAAAGCACATCTGAAGAAGCAGTTAGAAAACAGCCAACAGAGCCTCTAAGATGCCACACAGTATGGAATGAAGCACACAAAGTTTAACCTAAGTAATCTAGGTTATATAGCGAGAATATAAAGTGAGAAATTAAATCAATATTGTGTAAACCCTCAAAGTTACGAGATCTTCAGATAGGCTTTCTTTTTGTTACAGATCTGAAAATACTGACAAGATACAATCTCATGATTCCTATCAATTACCTAATGTAAACCTCCAGAAAAAATAGACAGAGGGGAAGGTTCCCCTTTAAAATGGAATACGTGCTTTATGGTTTCAGTTATTCATCCGTGTGTCTACCCTTACCCTTTGATCTGTTCCTTTTGTGTATTTTCTTGTCAAATTTTGATAAGTGTAATTCTTTGTTGTCTCTCCTCAGGCTCTTCAGCCCCTGTGCTGACAAACCTTCCAACACAGACCTTAACCCCTTCCACATCTCAAGCTTCAAAATTCAATATCTGGATCTGAAATTACTCATTCTGAACTTATCATCGAGGCAGAAGCCACAATTCTAAGTCTCTCACTCTTTCATAGTCTCTTTTCAAAGTGGTTATGGTCTCACTGTGATTATTTAGCATCTATCTCCACATGCTGAACCTGGCTATCAGCCATCTCATATAGCGAGAGTATGTGTCCACTCTGACTGCTTTTTACACATTCCTGTACACTTCCAATGACTACCTGCCAGTTGCCAAATTTTCCTTAGGAAGGTCATGAAAATGCACATATTGAGTGAGCCTGAGTTCAGGACGTCAGTTAGACTGTTATGTTCTGGAATCTTTTTTTATTCATGTCTTTGATTTTCCATAAACTTCTACATACTGTTAGAAAAAGATTGATCTCAAATCTACTAGCTTTGTTTATTTTTTCCCTCTCAGTTAATGATAATAACATGAAAATGCTGCACCCACTTTGTTTCCTGACCCTCCCCCCAACCCTGGCCCAACTACTCTGCTAGACTTGACAACTGGTCTATTAACTCCTCTGATTTCAGTTCCTTCTGTGCCAGCCTTAAGTGTCTATCTCCTTACGTGCATTTTCCACTTGCACAAGCAGGCCACTGGAGAAATGGCACAATTATAAGGACCCATTTTTTTTTTTACTTTTTCTCAGAGCAGTGGTTCCAAACCAGGAGCAAAGAGCCGTATATCATTTCCATCACTTTGCTCCCAGAAGATCACCTTGCCTCTGAATTATGACTGAAATAGAAGCCCTAGGAGGACCCCTCTGGACTCCTCACATAGCCCACACATGTATTTATTTTTATTTTCTCCCACGCACCCTCTGCTTGGAAAGTGAAATGTTCTGAAACAAATTCCTGTCTTTCCGCTTGGATTCTGTTTCCCACACTGTCCTTGGTTTCCCTAAAACTTTGCTATTTTATGTCCTGTCTTTCCTCAACATCTTCCCTCCTCCTAACTTCAGGAGTGTGCCCGTTTTCCCATCTTCGCAGAAGAACTAGTGCCAAAAAATCCCTTTCTGGTCTACAGCCCCTTCTAGCCATTTCAGTTTCTCTTTCTGTCAAACTTTCTGGAAATCCTCATCTAAAGTAAACGTCACTTCTTTCTTATCTATTTTAGCTCATCTATTTATATCTATTATGGACAACTGGAACTCTGCCCTAACAGATACAGAAATTTTGCTTGAATTTAAGAAGTAACAAAACCCAGTAGATACTCTCTAATACTTGCTTCACTTTTTTACATAACTTGACAGCAAATGTCATTCTTCTTTAATGCTTTCCTTTCTTGACTTTGACTCTACTATAATTTTCTTCTTTGTCCTCCAAGCCATTTTATAATTTACTTTTCTGGTTACCTGTGAATGCTCGTATTTCTGTGTTCTTTTTTCATCATTCTGAATGTTATTTCTGTGATCTTCATATTACCTCATCCATTCCTTTGTCTTCAAATAATTAATGTATACCAACATTTCTACAATTTTTACACATTAAAATTAGGTGTGATGCTAATGCTAATGTGACTGAATACTAGCTCTGTTGCTTAGTATCTGCACCAAACTAGGTGAACAATTTCCTGAGTCTTATACTACTCAGCTGTAAAAGTGAGACAGGAACTGCAGCCACACAGGCTCATGTGCGATGAGCAAGGACTTCTAAGAGTATGAGCAAAGTTTCTAATGTGAAGCAGACACTCAAGAAAGCTAAACTCAGTTTCTCTTCTTCCTAAATATCTTTGTCTGGCCCTCATTCAAGTATTTCTTCTGAATTCCAGCTCCATCATTTCTCTAAACCTCCAAACCAGCTTTATTCTTATAATCTTGGTGCTCAGTAGAGTCACTAAGCTGCTTGTAAAGCCCCAGCTTTCATTCTGTACACCCTGCATGGTGCAGATGGTGGAGCTCAGCTCCACTGTCATCCAGTCAGTTCCAAGTCCTACTAACTGTGTTCAAATAGTTCTTAAACATGGTGGCTCCCTTTTCACTGTTCTCATTTAATTATTCTATTTAAACATATGCCGGAGGTGGTATGGTGTCTATTTCAGCCCCTTCCCACTCATCTCTGAAAGCTCTTACTCTATGCTGATCATTAGTATATTTCAAAGTCAAAAATCTGATCATGCAATTCGAGATTTTCTATGCAATATCTTGGTGCTGTAACATAATCCTCATGGTAGGTGATGGTCTAATATTTCCTTAAGACACACAGCCGTTGCTTAGGAACCCATGACGGACTGGGCTAGGACCTGCCCACCCCGAAATTTGTTGATACTGAGGTCCCTTATATCAAATGGTGCGGCAGTGATACATAACCTGTACATACTCTCCCACGCACTCTAAATCATCTCTAGCTTAAACGTAACACTAAATGCAATATAAATCTTATGTAAATAGCAGTTATACTATTTTGTTTAAGGAATGATAAGTACAATTCTTTGTGTCTCTGATTCAGATGTAATCTTTTTTTCCAAAATTTTTTTTATCTGCTGTTGTATGAAACTATGGATTTGGAAACTTTAGATAAAGAAAGTGGTCTCTGGTTGCATGCACACATGTGTAAATAGTGTTACAGTGGGCAAGGCAATGCTAAAACGAAACTAAATATCTTCTTTCATAACAAACCCACAGATAAGGCCTAAACGCCATACATGAAAAAGAGCAGTAAGTGTGCAGAAATACTGAGGGAGCTACCAGATGAAAGGGATGTTTTTTAATTGACTCTGAGCTACTGGAATCTCTGCCAGCTCTTAGGTTAGGACACATGACAAGCATTCAGATACTGTCGGACTCTTAAAAAATTTACGAGTTCAATCACTTACTGGTCCAATTGTTTAATTACAGGATGACCAAAATTATATTTTTTCATTAATTTTTGTGTAATATTACAGGAAACATGAAAATGGCAATTTCATCAAATTTGTCCACCACGAGAATTGCCTGGTTGAGATGACACCTGCCCACATGGTGGTCGGGAATGTCAGTGCATTAGGCTCCGGATAAACTGTTAAAGGGCGAATCAAAGTTTCCCATTGAAAGAAATAAATGTAAGCAATTATACCCAGTTCACTTTGATTTCCCAATTTATAAAATTAGGATCTTGAAGACAAAAAAGTAAAACAAATTTATAAAATTACAGCCAAATGCAACTGCCCAGCAGTTCTATCATGCACAAAGAAAATTTCAGAAATGAGAAACATAGGGGATACATATTTAAAGAAGGAAAAGATTTATTTTCCTTATATTCTTTCTGAGAGGGATTGAAATAGTAGGCCTAATGTGATGGGAAGAAATAATAAATGATTCATCTACATATGTTTGAAGTTGACATATTTGATAACAAAAAAGGGACGATTAATTAATATAAGAAATTTCTGCTGCAGGTTGTAGGTAATATTGCAGCCGATGTACGTTAAGGAGCTGCCCTATTTACAGAGTACTTACCTTGTGCTGCCAAGATCAAAGGGACGGTGCAAAATTGCTTTGAGAGGTGGAGCCCTCATGTGGGTCATGCTTTATTTTCCAAAGAAGGTCCAAGAATGTGTAACCCATGGCAAAAGAGTTTGTTATGCACTACTAACAAAATTTCTTGAATCTGAATCAAAATGCTGCCCACATTTAATAAAAGCAGTGGGAAAAAATTGTTCTTTTGAGAATCTTAGATCTTCAAGACTAAATTGAAATTAAGTGGAATCATAGCCTCAATAGCTTTGATAGAAGCCCTGCTTCAAACCAAGCTTTATGCTGTGATGTCTTCAATTTACTTAAAAAGGCAATTTATCATCCATGTAAAACTAGGCTATAATAGTCTGTGGCATGCTGTCATAAAATGATTTAAATATTCCTAGTCTATAATCAAATAACTTTGAACAGTATTACGTAAGATTGCAATAATTCAATGATAGTTAAGATGATGAAATTATAACATTAATAAAATATTGAGAATAAGACAATTATTCTCCATTAAAAAATTAATCAATATGCAAAATGAGGATAGTAAAAATAAGATTTTAATTATCTTATAAATATATGAGAGAAAAACAAAAGTGATATAATAAAACAGGGAATGTTTTTATTTCTAAAAATTATCACAATCTTCTGTATGTTCAGAAAACAAGCACTAAATATAAATTGTCTTATCTTCAGAATGCAGCGGCATATTATTTCACCAGTACTATTTCACAGAGATAGCTATTGTGCCAATCTTATTTCCAGTTATTCTTTTAAGAATATATATGTAGCTTTTGTAGGCCATACAGAAAAAAAGTGATGGCTCAGAAGAAAATAGCCTTTCACCATAGTTTAGTCCAGAAAACCAGAATTATGGAGTTAAATGGAGTTGTACTTAGTGCTCTGTAGCACAATCTGTAGTCCCTGAAAAGTAGCATGTTATTATTTGAAGTATCTTTGCAAACCAGTAGATTCTAGGCTGACCTTAACTTCACTGCTCACCAGTACTGAGTGTAACTACTTCCTTCTTGATAACTTCTCCATCTGACATCCCCTAATTTTTCATGTTGATGCTCAACTCCACAGCACAGGTCATTGCCAAATGCTGTATCTTTCCTGTTTTTGCAATGTCATAGAGTACTTGTGTTCCTCCTGCTTCTGTAAACACACACACACAAGCATATACAAACACACATACACGCACACATGTAGGCACACACATACACGTCACACTATCCATTCTGAAAACCTCAGGAAAGTCCAGACTCTCACCCAAATGGGGAGAAAAGAAATCCTGGGTCAGCACTGCTTGGATTCAATCCCTGCCTTTACCATTTCCAGGAGGACCATGTCGAGCAGTTTTCATAGCTCTTCTTTGTAAAGCTAACATCATAATTATATTGACTTTATAAATGTGAGAATTAAACAGAATAGTGCAAAAAAACAGTTTAAAACTCTATATATAATACACTGCAAGAATTAGCTACAAAGTTTCTGAGCAGTATAAATTTGATCATAATCAGTCATCTCTCAAAACCCTCTAAGATCCTCCTGTGGTGATAAGAGTTAAAATTCCACACAGCTCACTACAACTTCCAAAGCCCAACACAACCTGGTACCAGATCCCCTTCCATCTTATCTCATGCTACCTGGCTTTCTTTCAATTCCTCTAATGTGCCTTGTTTTGTTTTGTTTGTTTTGCTTTTTGTTTTGGTATACTTCAGTGGTATTACTCCTATAATTTACTCTGCATGGAACCATTTTTCTCCATTCTTTGTATGAATGGCCCTTCTATCAGTGGCCAGAAATGTTTGCCATAAAGAGCAGATTGCAAAGATTTTCAAATCTTAAGCCCTACAGTGTCTGTTATATGCACTCAATCCTGCTGGCACAATGCGTAGCAGCTACAAATAAAAGATGAACTATAGTATGGCTGTCATATCAGCTAGCTTTGCTAGAGGAAAAAATAATAAAAATCATATAAGTATAATTTACTAAGTTGTCTTACAGTGACAGGCTGCAGAATCAGGAATGGAAGAATGTAAAATAGCCATCTTCAAGCTGAAAAGTCGAAGGGTCCAGTTGAAGGTCCATTGTGAGTCTGTATCCAGAGGGTCTGTACTGGAAGGCTTCTGAAGCCTGTGCTGTAACTGAAGGAACAGGAGAGGAACATCCAAGGGCAATGGCAAAGACCAGATCTCCCCAAGAAAAAGTGAAAGGGAAGGCTTCCTTCTTTCCCTTTTTATTCCACCCCAGCTGCAAGCCTATTGGTTGGTCCCACTGACATTAGAGGCGGGGCTCCCTACCTCAGTTTTCAGCCTGCACCATGTGGTATACAAAGGCTCACCCAGAACTGTGTTCTTCTAATCCACTAGCCGTGTCATAATCCATTCAAATCATCATATGACAATTATCACAACTGTGTTCTAACAAAACTTCGTTTACAAAAACAAGGCTAGATGTGGCTGATGGGCCATACATATTTGCCTAACCATTATAATCTAGCCCTTCTCTACCTGATTTTGATGATACTTCTCACAGAACATTATTCAGCACCTCAGCCTGTGATTTTTTATACCACTTACATCAATGCATAATTATTTGATTTCTTGGCTTATCTACTGTTAATTACAAGCAGTAAGTAATAAGCATTTTAGCATAGTGATTATGTCTTAAAAGCATTCGATAAATTTCTTTTGAATGGATAAATAAAATCCATTTTATCTGACTTTGAAAGTCAGGAGAAACAAATCAGTAAAACACTATTGTAAGAGTTACATATATTATCAATGCTGGTACCATATCCTTTATAAATAATCTTTAAAATATCTTTGTTGTACAATGCAGAAAAACTCTTTCTTGCCACCAGAGCTCACAGGATCCTGGAACGTTGATAGTGCTCGTATTTCTGCTGTTTAGGGATTTCCAATGGATTCAAGATAAGCATGACCTCATTTTTGGTGAATATGCATGTTACAGGAATTAGAATGGAGGAGGACATCTGGGGATACAGTCTTCCCCTAGTATTGTTCATTTCATGGTATAGACATGTAGGATATTCATTTCATGGAGAAAATTGAGAAGTCACAGCAATCAAAGCATGCTCCATTTTAAAATGCTCATGGTTTGCTTTAGGGCTAAATATTCACAGCATGCATTTTAAAGATGCAATTAGGAGCAATGATGCACAAAATTGCATGCGCAAAGAAAATATTATTTTTAGAAATGCAATTGAAACATCCAAAGAAACTAAAAATAAAAGATTATACTGGTCAGGTAAGGACTTGGAGCAACACAATAAGCTCTGTACTGTAGAAGGTACTGAAAGATTGTCGTCAACAAATTTCTTCAAGTGTCTCAAATCCAGGAGCCTTTAGCACACACAGGTAGAGAGCTCATAGCCAGAAGAATCAAGATTTTGGCAGATGTTGTCAATCATCTAATGTCACCTTCTCCATCCAATAATGTTTGATTTTCATAGTTAAAGACATCTGTCAGGCACAAAAACACAAAATAGGAGAATTATTCCTACTTGTTCCTCAGTACTGCAGCCATGAGGTAAAATTCCCAGGATATATTTCAAAATGACTGGAAAAGAACAGTTTGAAATTCTTAACATGTAAAGGTGATTAATACTGGAAGAATCAGCAATGCTTATTACTATGATTTGATTAATGAGAATACTTTTAGATGCTCCATAAAATTGGACTACTCTTTTTTAAATTATAAAATGCAAAAGTTAAAAAACCTGTCAAATCTCTGATTTTATATCTCATACCCCTTATGAAAACTATATCCAAATGTGAATATCACCATTATGAAAACAGCATCAGAATGTGAATAGCACCGTTTGAGGCATAATTCTTGGGTAAAGGGGAGCATTCTAATCGTGCTTCCAGTTGACACATCCTCTGTAGTGACCTCCATGCTTTTGGGGGTGACCAAGTAGTATACACACAGTTCCATCTCTACTCAAATCTAGTTCCTTGTTCTCTCCATGTTTTCCATTTGAGCTTTGTCCCCCACTCACATTTGTTTCCAGTCTGTTGCTTTGCAAACTATTTTTTCAGTGGATCTCACCATAAATAAAACCTGCATTGCTTTCAAAAGTCTGCGAATTGCATTTTTCAATAGAAATAATTATTTTACATAAGTGACAAGCAAAAGCAAATGTGAATTTTTTTGCAATTTTTAGCCTCTGTAAGTAAATAGAAATTTGAAGAAATCATTTTGAGTGCAATATAAAATCAATCTGTAAAGAAATGCAATTATCTAATTTTATTAATATTGGTAAAAGACAAAAGAGAAAAAGAATCTAACTCCATAAAAGATGGACCCTTCAGTTAAAAGTATTTTTCAGTGAAAAGCAATTTTCACAGCTTACTTTCCCTTAAGTTTTAGATGATTATAAGTAATTGTAGTTATTGTGGAACAGTTACTACCATTTAAAGTTCCTTAGTCCAAGAATTAGACACAGAAAATGATGTTCCAGTACATTAGTGTGATTTTTTTTTCTTTCTATTTAACTGATGTTGAATCTGTCTTAAGCTTTTAAAAATTTAGAAACAATACAAATAATATTATTACTCAGGTTATATCGTGGTAAACCACAGTGTAGAGTTTTAAAAACTTTATGTTCTTAACAAGGTAAGTTAGATGTTTTAAGTAAACATTTGTCTCTCCAAATTCAACTCGAGGGGATTAAATTTAGCCCATCAGGACTTGCTAAGGACGCTGGCTTGCTGTGACAGGGTCCCTGTCCACAGCCCTGACATGGTCTCTGCATGCTGCAGACTCCGTGCCTTCTTCAGACCTACTTGGCACCTGGCACAGACCAGACACCCAATGCATAGTTGAATATTTATATTCTAAAATTAAGCATGTAGCTATTGCCATCTTTTGTTTCTGACACTGAAACATGAAGCTGTCTACAGTCATTGACCAGGATCTACACAGTGATGGGAAGGCTTTGCAGAAAAGGGGACTGCACTTATTTTAGGAAACATGAGTGGGAAAGAGAGGGCAGGGAGAGGGCTCTGCTCGGCAGGGCAGTAAACGAGGAGACAGGCTTGAAAGACAAAATTAAATAAGACTTTTAATGCAGAAATGGGAAACAAGGGGTTAACGTGGTGGTAGCCCCTTGAAAGAACCAAAAGAAAACCACAGCCTGACGGTAGTGTAGTGTGGCGTGTCTAGGAGACTTAACAGACAATGAGGTGAAAGAAAATAATGCAGACAAGCGCACTGCAACAGGCAGCAGCCAGACTGGATACTTAACAAAAGGGCCTTGTACAAAAAACCTTCTGACAACTTTTGTTTTTACATTTTAAACAGAAAAAAGTAAGAAATAACAATGAAACAGTTTTAAAACAGGCTTGTAAGAGTAACAATATTCAGCACACTGCATATTGTTTTACTCCAGTAGTTGTTCAGAATACAAGACACAGGCATAAGACATTGTACGGAAAATTACTAGCACAAAATTTCCCCTCAGTGAAGCAAGAGAAACCAGCTGTAAAATTGTCTTAACTGTCTTGTGTGCCTGTGTGTGTAAACTTTTTTCTTTTTCTCTTCTTTTCTTTTCCCTTTCTCCCATCAGTTTTTCTTTCCTCTTGAGCAGTTTCTTCCCCTTTCACAATATCTCTTGCACATTTCTTTCCACCATCCCAGTTTCTCCTTCCTTATGAACAGTTTCTTCTCATTTTATAATATCTATTGTACAATTTCTATCTTGTTTACACTTAGATTCTCACACTAGTGAGGCAATACAATGTTTACACATATGAGTCTGCTTTATTTCACTTACAAGTATGGTCGCAAGTTGCATCCATTTACCTATAAAAGTCTCAAGCTTACCCTTCTTTATAGCTGAGTAGTAGTCCATCATATAAAAAAAAACCACATCCTTTTTATCCATTCCTTGGTTGATGGGCACTTGGCTTGTTTCCAAGACCTGGCTGTTACAAATTGTGCTGCTATAAACATGGGTGCACTTGTATCACTGTGGTGTGATGTTTTTAATTCTTCTGGGAAGATACTCAGAAGAGGAATAGCTGGGTCGAATGGAACGTCTAATACTAGTTTTTTAAGAAATCTTCACACTGATTTCCACAGTGGTCATACCAGTCTGCACTCCCACATTATAATCCTCCTCCTCCTATTCCTTTCCTGCTTCATTTGGGCCAAGCCAAGGAGAAAGCTTAGGTGCACCTTTCTTTTGCAGCAGCAGATCCACAGCATGGGGATAAGCTCCACAGATGGCTAGGCAGTCTCCTCGGCCTGCCATTCAGCGTGCTTTGGACCAGCTTGGGAGGCCATCTTGGCAGGTTGCATTCTAACCATCTGGCTCCTCCTCTTGCTATGTGCATGGTACCACCAACACATTCAGGGACCAGGACCAACTCAGCTTAGGAAGAAGGCTTACAAAAAATACTTCCCAAAATAAATTGGAGCATGGATCAGAGTTTTTTGTCTTTGTTCCACAAGATGATATTAATCACCATTTTGAAGAAAGGAATTTTTGTGTATTTTCGAAGCTGTTTTTCCAGTAACCCACCGACTCAAACACTCCTCAATCCTGAGGTTAAATCATCTCTTTCTCTAACTTGCCAGTGTCCTTGATTCTGTCAACTCCTTTGTTGGTAACGTCACGCTTGACTTGAGTTGCTGATTATATTTGATTTTTTAAACAGTTGCATGTGCATGATAAAATGAATAGTGTTCTTTCAACAAAATAGTAATCAAGAAATTCATCATTGATATAGTGCCTAAAATCACCTTAGTGAAGAAAATAACTGCCCATGTTCTGCAATAAACTATTGAAACAATTCATAAATCATGGTCCAGGGGGCTGCCTAGAATATTTTCAGAATTATATGTGACATGAACATTTGTTTTCCTCTGAATTGCTGTTACTCTGGTATCAAATGTTGTGTTAAAATTCAGGCCTGTAGAAATCATCACTCAGTTTACAAATATTTGGTTTGCACCCCACAGAGGTCAAATACTCACATTACATGCAACGCCTAAAGCAGTATGTTTAACACTTGCCAGGGCGAACTTTTTGTTTACGTCTAGCCAGCTTCCAGGACTTTTCCCCTCAAGAGGAGACAAAGGAGATGAGAAGAGGAGGATCCAGCAGAAGGGAAGGGCCGCCCTGCAGGCTGGAAGGCCCAGGACGACTCTGATATTATCAATATGCTTCTTAGACTTATTTTGAGTAAAATAAAAGGCAGCAAGATACTTCTAACCTACCAAAACAAAGTGAATCTTTGCTCCTGGCTACAACTTTCAAATGAAAGTAAGACTCTATGAAAATTTTGCTTTAAGCATCTTTTATTTCCCTTGACTTTTCCTTATATTGTTTCACGGGACTCCTGCTTTATACATCACTTCTATTTTCTCTAAGCCAGCAAAGTCCTGGTTTGGACGCTTTGCCTTCCGGTGACCTGGCTGCCTTATCATTTTCCCTAATAGTTGTAAAATTAGAAAGCTCTGACGAATCCCTGATGGCTGCACTGAGCCCAAGGAGAGAATTTTAAGCGGCGTGGAGAAATGGGAACCGCGCGGAAGTGCCGCTGTCCTTGACTTTTCAACCAAAGGCACAATCTCTGAAGGGGGATCTGGAGACTCAAATCACTCTGTAACTTAATTGTATCAATTTTAATTTTGTATTTATACCTTGTTGTTTGTTTCTGCCAGGCCCCAGAGGCGACAATCACTGCTGCAGACCACTTTGCTTCCCAGTGTATTTCCCAGAACAAAACTCCATAGAATTTATGACCCAATTTTTGCCTTTGATTTAATCTGAAAACTATCCAACTCGCACAAAGCCCGGAGCCAGCGGTTAGAAACGATAAAGCTGTCTCTCTCCTTATCCAAGTTTGCTAAAAGGGTCAGAGTAAGGCTGGGTCTCACTCCTGGGCCACAATCTCTCTTCCACGTACAGATAGATTTTCCTTTGCTTTGTTGTGTTTATTTCACGATGCTGTTGTTTCAGGAAACTAAACTACCTTGATAAAATTCCTCAAAAATGTTTCCTCCAAGAAATAATTTAAAAATTTGTTTCTCGATGAAATTTTAACTTTATATGAAAAAAATGAAAATTAATGCCTTAAAGTAATGAGACAATATAACTTCTGTAAAATTATAACAATATTAGACCTTATTTTTTTACTTAATAAGAATGTTTGTGTTTAATTCTATTAGATTAATTAATATTAATTAATTCTATCATGAGTAACTATTAATAAAGTTTTCTGTATTGTATTTTGCATCATAAATGAAATATGTAAATGAATATTAAAAGGCCTCAAGACTAAAGCTGTATTTAGTGAAAAAGAGTCAATATTTATTTAAAATATACTACTAGTTTCATAGGGGATAAAAATGGTCATAATGAAAATGCAGAAAATTCTGTCAATCAAGTGGTAAATATATTAAGCCAACATATTCCAATTTGTTGTCAATGTTATTATTAAACTAATTAATTTAATATTATGTAAATATAATCAATAAAATAGTTGCTGTGGTGAACACAGACTATAACCTGGATTTTGGTAAGTGAACGGAAAACTGAAGTTGCTGAACTTCACATTCCTACCAAATGTGAAAATATGACATGAATGAGAAAAGAGAGGGAGAGCCACCAAGAAGGTGGAGTGGTAACACAGAGACAGCCCCTCTGACTGTTGCCACCCAGATGTCAGAATATAACATGAGGAAGACAAGAAGGAAGGAAGAGGGTCCCCTGGACCCAGGAAGGATCTGAAGCACAAATTGAAGAGAGGAACTTGAATGAAGAAGAAAGAGGCAGCCAGTAGAGCCTTCTCACTGAGACAGGACTCACTGTATAAGAGGAACAGCTCAAACCTGTGAACACACAGTGACTCCTGGCCACCCCAGAGGACCCCATGGAGAGACAGAGCAGTGGAGGGGAGCAGTGGACATGAAGCACTGCACTAGCTGGTGGTGACTGCTGAGGGCTCAGTCATACCACGTGAGACAGCGATTGACCATTCGCCATCTTAGAGAGGGCTTGGCTGAGCTCGGAACTCAGAGCAGCTGCTTACTCTGTCTAGCAGCTCCCACCTAGGCTCAGACCCACAGAAGGTGTGCAGATGGCTGCAAGCCAAATAAGTCTGGTTTCAGCCAGAAGTTGCAAGCTTGCTGAGATTATTCACTACCCCACCAAAAAACCCACTGGTTGGCATGGATCAGGAATCTGCCTTCACACACTGTCTACCAGCGACAGCAGAAACAATCCTGGAAGTGGATCTCTCTCCTTCTCTCTTTCTTGCTCTCTCTTTCTCATTTGGTTTTGTTGTGGTGGTGGTGGTGGTGGTGGTGGTGGTTTTGTTTTTCTTTTTTGTTTTTGTGTTTTTCTCTATCACTGTTCAATCTTGTTTTTATATAAGTGTGAATATGGTTTCTAGCTTCTTTGTTGTTCTTGATCTATTCTGCCTATTTCTTCTTTCTCTCTCTTCCTTCTCTCTTTCCCTTCAGGCTTCTGCTCCAGTTTCTTGAAGTTAGCATAATCTCCCTTTATCCTCCAGCCTAACTTCTAATACTCCTCTTCTTCTACCTGTCTACTTTTTCCATAACCCCTTTTAAATTTTTAGCCCTGAGGGTAAAATTGACATATTAAGGACTTGTATACTACATATAATAGTCTGATCAGCTTTATACTTTGTTATATAATCACAAATCTAGTTCAGACCATTAAAGGAGGTAAATTAATGGTTATCTCAGTTTCTAGGCTGTGATTGGTGCTACTGTTATTGCCAAGGATATTATTTTAGGCAAAAGTGATATAATTGTTTGAAACAGCTATTGTTCTTGGTATCCCAAGAATGGCAGTGACTAAGGATCTTAGAAAATACTGTGGTACACTGCCAAAGAACCAGGGGCTAGGCCACACAGGCAGCAACTCCTCATCCCCCAAAAATTTAAGTGGTAGGATCTTATAACTCTGCAAAGCCCAAAAGCCAGTTATATCTGGAAGATACCTCAGAGAAGTAATCATTTCTTCAGGATTCTAAATACTAGCAATGATAAACCTATGCTAGGCAATATAGAAGCATCAACCCAGGAATTAACCTTAAAAAAAAAAGAAACAAAATAAGAATGTGGGGCTGGGGATTTAGCTCAGTGGCATAAGCACCTGCCTTGCAAGCATGCAGTCATGAGTTCTATGCCTGGTACAAAAAAAAAGAAAAAGAAAGAAAGAAAATGAGAAGGTAATTAAATAAGATGCAACCCAAGATATGTATTTTGCCAAAGGCAAACCAAGTAGGCAATGAGGTAGGACAATCCTTGTGGCATTTTTTTTTTCTTTTTAGTACAGGGGATCAAACTCACTACCATGAGTTGCAAGGCAGGCGCTTATGCTACTGACCTAAATCCCCAGCCAAGGTAGGACAATCCTCAAGCCACCCACTTGGCCTCTCTGAAGTGGTAACAACAAAGCAATTGAATGAAGTGCTAGAAAAATCAAATTAGAAATAATTTCTCACATAACTTCAGAGATGTCAGCAATGAAAACTATGCATAGTGAATCTAGAGAATACAGACAAATAATGTAGGAGCTTAAGAAAATTACTGAAGCCATGAATATTGAGCATAGGAAATAAATGGAATAAATAAGGCAGATTCAATCAGGTATCCAGGAGAATAAAAATTCCATTGAAAGTATTTGCATCAGATTAAACTAGTGTGAGAACACAATCTCAGATATAGAAGACAGACTTATAGTTAGCAATCTTGAAAAGAAAGATTTCTTAAAAGTAGCAAAGGACTGTGAAGAATCAATCCAGCAGTTACGAGGTAAGGTAAAAAAGAATGATTTAATATTGATTGGAGTCAAAGAAGAAGCAGGAGATAGCACAAATGATATTTTAAAAAATGTTCACAGACAGGATGGCAGAAAACTTCCCTAGTAGGGAAAAAAACCTTGACATACAGATGAATGAGGCACATAGAATTCCAATTAGAAATTATGAAAAAAATCTGCAGGTAGGCATATCATAATCAAGATTCCAGAAATTCAACCCAAGAATAGAATCTTAAAAGCCATTACCAAATCACTGATACAGAAAAGCCCATCAGAATCACAACTGAATTCTCAGCACAAACTCTCAAGTGAAGGAGACCTTGCAGTGAAATATTTGAGGTTCTAAAGGAAAAAAAACCATCAAGCCAGATTGATGTATCCCACAAAACTACTTAAACCAATGGAGAAATAAGATATTTCAGTTAAAATGAATATCTAAGGAAATTTAAGACCATCAAATCAGCACTCTAAAATGTTTTGAAGAACAGTCTAGAAAGAGATAACAAGGGTTACAATCCCAAGATTAGGAATTGACTCAGTAAGGCAAACAAACAAAGGCAAAAAAATAGGGAGCCAACAACAGGAAAATAACATGACAATATATAGTCAATATATAGTACTATTCCATCAGTGTTAATGGTCTCAGTTCACCAATCAAAAAACACAGTCTGGATTTTTTTTAAGAAAAGATGGCCCATCAGTGAGCAACAAAATACAAAGCCTCATGGGAGAAACAACTCATATGCCAGAGTAAAACATCCTGGAGAGATCCAGACAGAGGGAGATGGATCCTCTTGACATAGGAAGAAATTAAAATGTAAAAAAGCTTGTCAAACACATCCAGACTACAATTGGAACAGCTAAAATTACAGGACATGTTTTCGCTGCAACCTGCCAAGTTTGTGCTGGCCTGAATTTGTGCCAGCTTGAAACCATGCCTGCCGGCAGAGCTGTCCAAACTCGTTCCTGCCGCCACTCACAGGAACCACAGCAGTGCTGAAGTTGGGGGTTGGTGAGCCCAACAGAGAGCGAAGCTGGCGAAGGAACCTTCATTAATCCACAGTCACTGCTGGGAATGAGACCCCCCCACACACAGGAAGGGGGCAACCAAATGGGCGACATGTTGGAATCGGGCAGGAGGAGCCTGAACTGGGAATGACAGTGCCTTCAATTGGTTGTTCCCTCCTCAGAGCAGATTCGTGGGATTTGCTTGGACTGGGTCATACCCCTGGCTGGGACCCAATGAGCCATCCCAAATCAATTCCCTGCCCCTATCACACACTAACTGGGTGAAGGCCCCTGAAGTTTGGCTGGCCCAGTGGGGAGAGGCAGGCGTACACAACCTGCTTACACCTCAGTGACAAGAGCAGGCAGGAGAGGGCAGAGGTCCCTCACCAATGTGCTTCAGAGGAACCATGGCCAACAAGGAAGGGGACTGGGACCTCCACTGTACACCTGTGTGGAGGAGGCCAGGACCATGACAGGAGAGAGAGGCAAGAAGAGGCCCCCAGCCCAGAACCCTGAGAGCCCTGATCCAGGAGATGGAAAAACAAGGGAGACTGAGGGCAGCAAATACGCAACATCAGACATGGCTTCAATGGACATTAAGAGATATCTTCGGGATCTTATAGATGAGTTCAAAACTGAAATATTAAATCAGGTAAAGCAAGATATGAGTAGAGTAATAAAGGTAATGCTAAGCATCTCTCAGGAAGACATAAATAGAAGAAAGGAGGAACACAAAAAAAGGAGAGAAACATTTGATAAAGAACATAAAGAAAACATTGAATACATGAAGCAGATTCAAAGAGACTACCAGGAAATTGAAAACTTCATCAAATGCTGGCAAAACTCCTTAAAAGAAACTAAGGATAGACTATCAAAACTTGAAGAAAAGTTTGCAATGTGTGATCATGAAAGGAAAGATCTCTTTAAAATAACAAGGAAACAGGCAGTAACAATACAAAGGCTAGAAGACAACAAGAGAATCTACAATTTAAGAATAAGAATTGTGATTGAAGAAGCAAGAATTAAAAACAGATGAATTACAAAGGCTATTCATGGAAATAATTAAGGAAAACTTCCCAAGCATGGGAAAGGAAAATGACATTCAGTCGTGTGAGGCATACAGAACTCCAGCCACCTACAACCAAAACAGAGCTACACCCAGACATATAATAATGAAGATAACAGAAATTCAATATAAAAACAGAATATTAAAAGCCATCAGAGAAAAGAAACAGATAACCTATAAAGGTAAGCCCATCAGGATGACAGCTGACTTCTCCACACAGACTGTCAGATCAAGAACCTCTTGGAGCGAAGTATTCCAAGCCCTGAAAGAAAATAACCTCCAGCCCAGATTGATGTACCCTGCAAAACTATCACTAGAAATTAATGGAGAAACAAGATGTTTCCATGACAAAGAGGAACTGGGGGAATTTGTGACCACCAATCCAACCCTACAGAGAATACTGAAGGACACATTAGAGAGAGAAAAAAAAATACTGGGATTTTAGGAATAGTGGCAGAAGGGCCTCAATGAATGGGGCAGGCAGTAGAATGAAGGAGAAAACTAGACAAACAAAGGCAGAAAAATAGCATAGCAAAAATGAGGCAGGGAAGGATGGCTACAATCTCTAACATAGATGTCCTTAATACACTATATTGTTAATAGTGCACCAGGATTTGGAACCCACATTACTCACACCACTCTGCTTAGATGTATTATATTCTGTTCTAGTTATTCTACCTGTACTAGATTTGAGGGCACAGACAGTTATCCCAAAAATAACAGGATATAGTATGGTAATCATGCTTAATTTCCTATTAACTTAATCTAAAGCTCTATATAACCTACACTGTTTTACCATAACTGATCATAATCAAATCTGGTTTGTTAGATCGCTGTTTTGTATTGATAGATTTTATTCAAAGCTGTTACAATTGATAGTATCAAGTCTGAGAGTATAGGCAATTGCACTTAAGATGACAAGATTCATTAAAATATCCACTATAGTTTGATTATTAGGTGCCTTAGAAGTTTTATACTATTTACAATGTTTTATTTTTACTAATATTGTTATGTACTGCTATATTGAATTATACTGCTATATTCAATTATGCTTGATGATATAGACAATTTTATTGAAGATAATAAAAAACAACACAGTCATCATTGTAGATCACCTTGTACTGTGGTTTATATGACTTTTTTGGTTTTATGTTTTTATAGGAATTTGTTTTGTTTTGTCTTGCTATGATTTGTTTTTCCCTCTAATACAGAAAGGATAGAAATACATGTAGAGACTCATGCATGCATAGCTGTTTATATTCTCACTGTTTGAATATCTACTTTGTATGCTTTAATTTTGTAACTTGAACAACTATTTCTAAGAGGACAATATGTAACTTATCAACTAGTGATTTCTTACTGTTTATCTTTTTTTTTGAAATTCTGTTTTATCTCTATCTCTACCCTTTACATTTTTTTTTCTTTAAATTAAAAAAGTGAAAAAAACACAGTCTGGAAGAGTGGATCAAGAAGCAAGATCCAACAATATGATGCATATGAGAAGCACATTTAATTCAAAAATAAATTCATAGAGTGAAAGTCAAAGGATGGAAAATAATACTCCATGTGACAGGAACACAAAGAAAAGTAGGAGAAGCTATTCTCTTCTCAGACAAAGTGAATTTCAAGCCAAGACTGATTAGGAGAGTTAAAGAAAGTCAATGCATCTATATAAAAGGAACAATCCAAGTGTTGCATATATAAATATATATGCAACAAATACCAGCATGCAAAATTATATAAAACAAATATCAAAGGAGATGAAATATCAAATGTTCACTAATACAATTGTATTGGGGGATGTCAATCATCTGTCACAAAAAGACAGATCAATTAGATTAAAAAAATCAATAATGAAATATTAGAAGTAAACCAAACTTCTGAACAAATGGACTAGTGTTTCACCCCACTTTATCAGCTACACAGAGAATGTTCTGCAAAATAGACCACACAATAGCTCATGGAACATGCTTAAGTAAACGTAAAGGAATTGAAATTATTCTGTACTTTATCAAATCATAATGCAATGAAATCAGAAATCAAAGGCAAAAATACCACAAAAAATTCACAAATACCTGGAAATTAAATAGCACTTTCCTAAACAACCAATGAGTCACAGATGAAATCAAAGAAGAAATTAGACAGTTTCTGAAATTAAATAGTAATGACAATACAACATGCCAGAACTTATGGGACACAATGAAAGCTGTCCAAAGAGTGAAATTTATAGTAGTCAATGCCCATATCATGAAAACAGGGCAAGCACAAATGAATAACTTAATGCTGAACCTCTAACTTCCAGGAAAAGAAGAGCAGGCTAAGCCAAATGTGCATACAGTGGAGGAAATTATAAAGATCTGAGCCAAAATTAACACATTGGAGACTAGGAAATTAATACAAAGAATCAATGAATCAAAGAGTTCATTCTTTGAAATACTAAATAAGATTTACAAACCCTTATTGAATTTTATCAAAAAAGGGAAAAAGGAATCAAATTCACATAATTGGGAATGAAAAGGGTAAAATCAAAACAAACTATGCAGAAATCCAAATCATCTACACCTACTTTGAAAACATATTCTAGTAAGACAGAAAATGCAGAAGAAATGGACAGATTCCTAGAAATATATGAATTACCAAAACTGAATCAAAAACATATAAAAATCCTAAATAAACTAGCATCAATCAATGAAATTGAAGACATAATTAAAAACTCACCAACAAAGAAAATCCCAGGACCAGATTAATTCACTGCTGAATTCTATAAGAATTTAGAGAAAACCTAACACCACTACTTCCCAAACTCTTTAAAGAAATTGAAAGGGAAGCAATACTCCTAAATTCATTCCTGGAAGCAAGCATTACTCTGATACTAAAATCAGATAAGAACCCAACTAAAACAAAAAGATAACTATAGGTCAGTCTCCCTAATTAACCTAGATATAAAAATCCTCAATAAAAAACTGGCAAACAATGCAGCAAATCATCAAGAAGATCTACACCATGACCAAGTGGGATTCATTCCAGGAATGCAGGGATGGTTCAAAATATATAAATCAATAAATGTAATATACCATACTAACAGAACCAAGGATGAAAATCATATAATCATCTCAATAGATGCAAAAAAAACTTTTGACAAAGTGGAGCATCCATTCATGATAAAAATTCTAAAGAAAATTGGAATTGATGGCTTTTTCCTCAATCTAATTAAGCCATCTGTGACAAACCAACAGCCAACATCATACTAAATGAACAAAAACTGAAAGTTTTCACTCTAAAATCAGGAACAAGGCAAGGATATCCACTGTCTCCACTCTTATTCAACACAGTCCTGAAACTTTAGCCAGAGCAATTAGACAAGAGAAATCAAGAAAAAGAATAACAATAGGAAATGATGAAGTTAAATTTTCATTATTTGCAGATGACATGATGTTTTACATAGAAAACCTCAAAAACTCCACTAAAAACTGCTCGATTTAATAAGCAAATTTCATAGTGCAGCTAGATACAAATTCAACATTCAAAAATCAATAGCCTTCCTGTACACAAATAGTAAACACTGAAAAATAAATTAGGAAAACAATACCTTTCACAATAGCATCCAAAAAAATGAAATACATAAGAATCAATCTAATGATGCATGTGAAAGACCTCTACATTGAAAAGTACAGTACTCTGGAAAAAGAAGCTATGAAAGATATCACAAAATGGAAAGATATCCCTTGCTCTTGGGTAGGAAGAACAAACATAGTGAAAATGGCCATATTTCCAAAACTTTTATACAGATTTAAGGCAATTTCAATCCAAATTCCAACAGCATATCTCAAAGAATTAGAAAAAACAATCCTAAAATTCATTTGGATCCATAAGAGCATTTTGTTATTCAGCAGAGGCAATTCTGGGCAACAAAGACAGTAAGCATCACAATCTCTGACTTAAATTATACTATAAAGCTACTGTGATAAAGACAGTGTGTTACTGCTAAATATAAATAAATTTTAAAAAATAAACAGACCTGAAAATCAATGGAACAGATTAAAAGATGCAAAAACAACACCAGACATACTCAGCCCCTTTACATTTGACAAAGAGACCAAACAAGTCCACTGGAAGAAAGCCTTTTTAATAAATGGTTGAAAAAACTGGCTCTACACATGCTGAAACTAGACCTTTGTCTATCATCATGCAATTAACTAAGATGAAAACATATCAAAGATCTAAATATTAAAACAGAAATGTTAAATATCCTGGAAGATAGAATAGGGAAAATTCTTTAAGACATTGGTGTAGGCAAAAAAAAAGAAAAAAGGCACAGACACTATCACAAAATCAACAACTGCAATCTCATCTTATTAAAAATCTTTTGCACAGCAAGAGAAATCACCAACAGAGTGAAGCTAAAACCCACAGTGTGGAAAAAATTTTTGCTAGCTGTTCCTCAGACAAAGAATTACTATCAAGAACATATGAACAACTCAAAATAATCAGACCTCCCAAATTCAAAGACCCAATCCAAAAATAGGCATCTGAGATGAATATACACTTCTCAGATGAAGAAATAGAAACAGCAAACAAATATATGAAAACATTCTCACCGTCATTGGTCATTCTAGAGATGCAAATTAGGAGGAGAACAAGAAGTCAACAAGAAGCTAAGACCTCCTGTGAGCTGGCCCGTGCATGGGCTAACTGGGGGAGAGCCAGGTGTCAGCCACTTCTGACATGTGGGCTGGTAGACAAGAAGAGCCAGTGTCCCTTCACGCCCCTCATAAGCAACTGGTTGATCCAAAAAACACAGGTTGTGATGATAGTTAATGAGGTGAACTACAACTTAGTTTTGTGGTATTCAGGGTTTCACTGAGTTTGCAGGTAATCTGATCATTTGTCATCAGAGGATAGCACTACACAGTGGAGCATCCATGGTGGGATCTCCTGTGCCTATTGTTAATTCCTTAATACCTTATTTTGAAATCCTGTATCATTTCATTGTTTTATTTGGTTGGGTTTTATTCTCTTTTATCTTGTTTGATTTTTTTGTATCTGATAGCATGGGTAGCTATTTCAAAGATAACAACATATAAACTATGGTAGTCATTTTGGCTTTACTATTATCTTGTTTTGAAGTCCTATATTGTATTCATTGTTTTGTTTTTATTGTTTCTATTCTGTTTCTTTTTTGTTTGATTTTACTATGTCTGAAGGTGTGAGCGGCTATTTTAAAGACAACAGAGGCATTATGGTGACCATTGTTGATTTCCTATTATCTTGTTTAGAATTCTTATGTCACTTACACAAGATTGTCTTTATTTTGCTTGTTTTTAATCTCTCTATAATAAAGCTTTTCAAAAAAGAGATGCAAATTAAATCAACACTAAGATTCCACCTGATCCCAGAAAAAAATGACTATCATTATGAAATCAATCAATAACAAATGCTGGAGGGGCTGTGGGGAAAAAGGAACCCTTCTCCACTGTTGGTAGGAGTATAGACTGGTGCAACCAGTGTGGAAATCAGTGTGGAGATTCCTCAAAGCTAGAATTGGAAGTCCCATTTGATCTAGCTATTCTCCTTCTAAATATCTTCCCAAAAGAATTAAAAACATTGTACCACAATGATATATGTGTACCCGAGTTTATAGCAACAAAATTTGTAACAGCTAAATCTTGAAAACCTAAATACCTATCAACCACAGAATGGATAAAAAAGATATGCCTTTTTTTAATACAATGGAATACTGTTCAGCTACACTATAGAGAAGGATAAACGAGACTTTTATAGGTAACTGGAGGCAACTTGAGACTATACTCATAAGCGAAATAAAGCAGACACACATGTACAAACATTGTATTGTCTCCCTTGTGTGAAAAACTGAAAGAGCAAATAAGATTAAACGTGTACAACAGATATTATAAAAAGAGAATAAACTGTTTAAAAAGGGGAAATTGGGATGGAGGAAAGGAAAAGAGAAGGAAGCAAAAACAAAAAAATACACACACACAAGATAGTTAAGATAGTTATACTACTAATAGTTAAAATAGTTTTACTACTAATTTTTCTTAGTTTATTGAAAAGAAAGGTTTGTGCTAACATTGTTTGGACAATTAAATGCCTATATCTTGAACTCTGTGTAACTAATTTAAAGATAACAATATATAATGCTCTTCTTTTATCTTGTTTTAAAATTTCTTTTCTCTGTAAAATAAAAAAATTGTTGAAAAGACAGAGAAAGGAAGGAAGGAAGGAAGAAAGGAAGGAAGGAAGGAAGGAAGGAAGGAAGGAAGGAAGGAAGGAAGGAAGGAAACCAGTTCAGTGACATGAAAATGAACTCTATCAGTCTATCAGTCATTAGAATATCAAATTCAGTTTCTAGTATATACATTGTTATTTAATGATAGTAAGTATTTGTTATATACATGCATTTTCTCAGTGCCTATATTTAAGATCCTTTTATGATAAATCTGTGAAAGTAAAAGTTTCTATGCTCATAGGAAATATTGCAGGGGGAGCATGGGGGTGCCCATAATTCCAGCACTGAGGAGTTTACTGCACAAGGATCACCACAAGTTCGAGGCCAGCCGGGGCTACATAGTGAGTTCACGGCCAGCCTAAACCGGGTATAACACCAAAAAGAAAAAAAAAGAAAAAACTACTTTATCTATAGAATGGTATACATGGCAATGTATATTTATTTACATACTGAAGTCCTAAGTTTATGCTATAAAAGATATAAATAATTGGTGGTGAACACTTGAGAATTTATTGTTTTGTGCTGCTTGGGTGTATATATTTATGTCTTTGGCAATATACTGCTGGTGTCCTTATAAAACTTTTGAAATAAAAAAAGAAAATTAAAAACTAAAAAGAATTTAAATATGAGATGGTATATAGTTATATAAATACATATAGCTATAGATATGTACATCTCTATAATTTTCAGCTTATAGAAGTATACATTTTAAAATTATATATATTTGAGGTATAGGATGTGGTTTTTATGCATTATATATTATAAAATAATTACCATGCTTAAGAAAAATAAGGTATATCTCACCTCACAGCCATTTTTGTGTGTATGGTGATAATATTTAAAATCTACTCCCTGAATGTCTCAATTACACAATAAATCAATATAACATACCAACCACTGACTACTTTCACTCCCCAGAACATGGTCATCTTTTTTTCACTGAGCCGCATTTCACTGCATCATGATTACACTGATGGGGAGGAGTTGATATAGGTACACAGCACATCTTAATTCTGTTTTCTTCACTTCCCTGCTCCTTCCAAATTCTGGTCCTCTTACCATTTGCAAAAGTTCTAGCCCTGTTTTTGTCTCCAATTCTTTCTTTATTTCATCTGCTTTCTCTTCCATCTCCCTCAATCTCATGATCCCCTTCACATTTGAAAAAGATCTTCCTACTTTCTATTATCTATCTTTTATTTTGTTCTTTATTAATCTTATAACTGCAAGTTTGTACCCATTGACCACTGCTCATTACCTAAGTCCAGTGCCTGGTAACCTACTTTTATAATCTGTTTCTATGAGTTTTGCTTTTTCTAGATGCCACCTGGAAGTACTATCCTGTGGTACTTTTTCTCTGTGTGGCTTGTTTCGCTCAGTATAAAGCTTTCCAAGTCTATCCGTGTAGTTCCAAATGAAATAGGTAGATGGATATATGAGTGATAGACAGATGTAGATAGATAGCCATCTTCCTCTATAGACAGCACATGTATTTGTGTGTCTCTGTTCTTGTGAATAAAAGTACAGTAAACATGAGAATGCAAGTATATCTTTGTTTCACTGATTTACTTTTGGGGTGCATACAAAAGTGGAATTGTTGATCATACAGTAGTTCTGCTTTAATCTTGTGAGTGAAGCTCTATACTATTTCCATAGTGGCCAGTAAATTTGCATTCCATAAGCAAGTCACAGGAGTTTTCCTTCACCAAACCCTTTTCCCCAAGTGCTGTCTACCGCTGTTTTTGCAAGATCTATTCTAATATGCATAGGGTAATATTTCACTGTGGTTTCCATCTGTGACTTCACGAAAATTAGTGATTATCACAAACCTGTTAATATACTCATGGACTTTGTATGCTTTCTTTGGAAAAATACATATTCAAATTCTTTAGCATTTTTAAATTAGGTTTTCCCCTCCTGAGTTGTACAAGTTCTTTATATATTATAGATATTAGTTCCTTATTTTATGTGTAATATGAAGATAGTTTCTGGTATTCCATAGGGTACTTTTTTCTTTGTTTATTTATTTATTTTTTATTTATCTACACTGAAGAAACTACTAAGTAAGGAATTAATGTTTCCATTTTTGTTGTTTTCTGGCTTATGGACCCATTATTTCATTCCAGTTTTATTTTAATAATTTTTTTACCTTTTATTGGTACATGTTTGCAATACAAAATGATCACAGCTCTTGCGGAAATTTGATGCATGAACATAGCACTTTAATTATTTTTATTTCTCCTCCCTGCTTCCATCTCTTGGTCACTTACCCATTTGAGAAAGATCGATCTCCCTACTTACTATTATCTATCTTTTGGTTCACTTTTTATTTATAACTTGCATTTCTCAAATAAGAGAAACTATGTGTTTTTAGGCTTGTACATCTGAATTACTTCACTTAACGTTATTGCCTCAAACTGATTCCATTTTCCTACAAATGCCTCATATTTATCTTTCTTTATGGCAGAGTAATACTCCATTATGTATACATACCACATTTTATTTATCCACTCATCTGTTAATGGACATACAGGCTGGTTTCACATTTAGGTATTATGAATTTTATGGCTATAAACATGGATATGCATGCACCACTGTGATTATGATGTTATTAACTCTTTTGGGAATATACTTAGAAGAGAAATAGCTGAGTGAAATGGAATTTTTAGCTTTAGTTTTCAGAGGAATCTTCATATTTATTTCCGTAGTGGTTGTGCCAGTTTACATTCCCTCCCATGAGGTAGAAGCATTTCTTTTTCCCCACAGCCTTATCAGCATTTGTTATTATTTGATTTCTTGATGAAAGCCATTCCCTCTGGAATAAAATAGGATCTAGATGCCACATGGAAGTTTTAATTTGCATTTCTCTAACATCCAGAGATATTAAATTTTTTGTGTGTATTTATTGACCAACCCAAGAACCATCTATTCATTCCAGTTGCCCGTTTTTGACTAGTTATTTGGGGGTTATAATCTTTTTATTTCTTTAAATAAGCTAGGTATTAGTCCTCTATCAAGCAATATTTTAAAATTTTCCCATTCTGTAGATTGTCTGTTCACTCTGTTGGCTGTTTCCTTTCCAGTGCCGAAATTTTTAATTTGACATACTCCCATCTGATAACTCTAGATATCATTGTTCATACGACTGCAATTTTGTTCAGAAAGTCTTTGTATATGCTTCTGTCTTCAAGAGTTTCATCTATTTTTATCTTCTAGCAGGTTGCATTTTTGTTTTAATAATTAAATCTTTGATGTATTTTGATTTTAGTTTAGGATGCGGTGAGAGATTGGATCTAGATTCATGTTTTCACAGCACCATTTGATAAAGAGGCTATCCTTCCTCCGGCATGTTTTATTTTAATTTTTTTATTTAAAGAGAAAAAAACAAAAAAAGGTAGAAATATTACAGAATTTCAAAAAAAAGGATAAACAGTAAGAGATCACTGGTTGATAATTTACATATTGTCCTTTTAGAAATAGTTGTTCAAGTTACAAAATTAGAGCACACAAAGTAGACATTCAAGCAATGAGATTGCAAACAGATCTGTTCAACAATCCAATAAGAACTTAGAAGTATGTTATCAACCCTACACACTTAAATATTCATGCAGTTATATCTTTTATAGCACTTCCTATTTCCTCTTTTTTACAATAACAATTATGTGTTTTTAAATTTTTTATTTAAAGAGGAAAAAAAGCAAAAAAAAAAGGGTGGCAACAATACAGAATTCTAAAAGAAAAAAGAAAACAGCATATGTTTTGATCCCTTTGTCAAAGATCAGATGTTCACTGTCACCACTATTATTTAATACAGTACACAAAACTTTGGCCAGAGTAATCAGGCAAGAGAAAAAAATAAAAGGGATACATATAAGAAGAAGTCAAACCACTCTTATTTGTAGATGGCATAATCTTTTATCTAGAAAATCAACAAATTCTACCAAATGAACTAATAAATTCAGCAAGGTAGCAGGACACAAAACATAAAATATGTGCACCAACAATAAAACCACTAAACAATTAGAAAAATAATAACATTCATAATAGTGTCAAGAAAAATTAAAAATGAAGGAAATAACCTAACAAAGGGAGGGAAAGACATCAGAAAATGACTATACAGTTTCATATTATAGTTACTCTGGGGCTTACATAAAATATCTTAACATAGATTTGTGAACCATGGGGGCAAGAACAAGAAACCAACAAGAAACCAAGCCCTCCCTGCAAGTTGGCACCATGTGCAGGCTGCTTGGGGAGGACCAGACACCAGCCCTTTCCTGCACATGGCTGCAAGACAAGAAGAGTCAAGAGTCCCTACCCACCCTCCATAAGAAACTGGCTGATCTAGGGGGATCTCCTTCTGAAAGTGATGGTCATTGTTAATTCCCTATTACCTTGTTTTGAAGTCCTGCATCATTTTCATTGTTTTGTTTGCTTGGGTTTTATTCTGTTTTGTCTTGTTTGATTTTATTATATCCAGTCGCATGGGCAGCTATTTCAAAGATAAGATATACTATGGTAGCTATTTTGGATTTACTATTATCTTGTTTTGAAGTCCTTTATTGCATTCATTGTTTTGCTTTTATTAGTTCTATTCTTTTCTATTTTGTTTGATTTTTGTTATGTCTGAAGTTATGGGCAGCCATTTTGAAAACAACAAGAGGCATTATGGTAACCAATCTTGATTTCCTATTATCTTGTTTTGAAGTCTTGTATCACTTACTCTGTTTTATTTTTATTGGATTTATTCTGTTTTATTTTGCTTGGTTTTATTCTCTTTTAAAAAGTTACAACAAAGTCTTAATATTTAACAGTCTATTTTAAGATAGTAAAAATGTAACATTGACAACAAACACATATTTTGCACTTGTATTCACCCCATACTATATGTTTCTGATATCATTAGTTACATATTTTATATTTTCTATTCATTAACAAGTTATTGTAGCTATAGTTACTTCTAATACTTTTTATCTTACAATATTTCTCCTGATGATCTACATATCTCTATTGCACTATGGGAGTATTTTGAACTTGACTATAATCTCCTTTTTACGTTGGCTTTTGTATATTTATGTCTTCATGTTATTAATTGGCAGTTTTTCTTTGCAGGTTAAAGCACTCCCTTACTATTTCTTTTACGGCACTTCTAGAGGCAATAAACTCCTTCAGCTTGTGTATCTTGGAATGTCATCTCCTCTTTATTTCTGAAGCACAGCTTCTCCAGTTCAAATCCTTGTGCTTAGAACTTCTTTATTTCAGTGCCTTGAATGTATCTGCTCACTTTTTCTAGGTGTGAAAATTTCTGTTGAGAAATCCAATTTCTCATGAAAGTTTTCTTATATAGTAGGAATGTGTTTTTCCTCCTAGTTTACAAAATGATCTCTTTACATTTTCCTCCTAGTTTACAAAATGATCTCTTTACATTTTCCTCCTAGTTTACAAAATGATCTCTTTACATTTTCAAGTTGGTCATATGCTTTGATGAAATCTTTTTGAGGTTGAACTTGAGGAGCTTTTTGGATTTTATAAACATGAATATTAGATTTGGAAGTTTTAGCTATTATTTCTTTAAAATCACTTTCTAGTTCTCTCTCTGCTTCTCTCTCTCTCTCTCTCTCTCTCTCCCCTTCCCTCTCTCTCTCTCCCCTTCCCTCTCTCTCTCTCTTCTTTCCACTCACCCTCTCTCGTTTTTTTCTGTTTATTTGGTTGATTAGTCTTTTGGGGTTTTTTTGAGGCAGGTTCTAACAAGCTAGGTAGTTCAGGCTGGACTTGAACTCAGTCTATAATCCAGGCTGGGGTATCTCATGGCAATCTTCCTACATCAGCCTCCTGAGTACTGGGATTACAGGTGTACAGTACCACCCTGGTTCTCTTCTTCTAAAATATCGATAGTCAAAAGTTAGCTCTCTTGATACTGTCTCATAAGTCCCAAACACTTCCTTTACTATTTTCTATTCTTTTTTGTCTGTTTCTTTTCTCTTAGTTACTTTCTTTTGCTGAGACAAAATACCCACCACTCACAAATTAAAGAAGGAAAGGTTAATTTAGCTCACAGTTTGCAGAGGTTTCAGCCCATAGTGTGCAGGCACCAAGGCAGGGCAACAAGCCAGAGGAGTAGCAATTCATGGCATGGTAGACAGGAGGAAGTAAGACTACCTTCTTCTTTTCCTAGTCCACAAGCCTATTAGTTGGTGCCACTCACACTGAATGGGTCTTTTCTCTCTAGAACATCAATCATTGATATTCAGAACTGTGTAAACCTATGAGTGGACTAATCCAGTATCACACACCCGTGACCCAGCACCACACATCCATCTCCCAGTCACTCCCCAAAGCCCCACCTATAGTACATGAGGCTTTGGGGGGACATCTAGAGTTAAGCCATAGCATTCTCTGACTAGGTGTTATTGAATGACCTCATCTTTCAGTTCACATGATTTTGTATCTTGTACAATTATGCCTGATGTTGACACTCTATATTTAATTTTCATCCATTGTATTTTGTAGTTCCAGAATTTATGGTTTTCTTTTTTCTGTCTCTTTTGCACATATATTGTTTTTCTGAGTTGCACAGTGTTGACTGAGTTCCTTTGGTTTGAATGCTTTGTTAGCCAACTTACAGATCTCTACTGGTTTTTTTTTTTAATCCATCACTGGAACACTCTGTTCTTTGGACTGCCTCCTGTTCTCCCCAATTTTCGTGTTTGTTGTCTTGAGGTAGTGTCTGTGTGTTTATTTAGGGGAGCTCTCCTTTTTCAGGCTTCCTGGTTTTGGAATGCAGAGACTTCACCTATGCATGGATGTGAGGGGTGGGGACTCTGCTCTGGGGAGAGAAGTCCTGTGCCTTCTCTACGTGGCTTCTCCAGCTGAGATCAGTGTTGGTGGCAACCACAGTAGGCCAAGAACTAACGCTTTGGGCAGCCTTGTGTTCCTAAGAGTGCTTGGTGCATTATTGGTGAAGACTTCTGAGTCCTCCAAGGCTTTATCCTCCCACAGGAAAGTGATGGACAAGGGACTCTCTCTTGCCATCAGGTGTGGGTATGGGCAAGCTCACTAGGCACGTGGCGCCCATTCAGATACCAGGTACCTATGTGATGGGCACCGTGCTGGGTTACGAAGTGTGTGCTTTATGGCCGGACTGCAGTTCTGAGGTCCAGAGCAGCAGGGTACTGCTTCAGGCTTCTGGTCTCCCACTGCAGCCCTCATCATGATGTGCAGGCCCAGATACAGGTGATAGATCTGAGATTCAAACCCCAGGGGGCTTTCAAAGCTCCTGCTCCAGTACTACCACCACTCAGTGACTGTAAACTCTTATTCCTTTTCAGTTGGGAAGAAGAGATGTACTCATAAAAAAGCTTATAGCTTAGCATAACACTATTTGCAATTAAGCCTATAGATTTTCACCTGTATATTGTATATTACTACAGAGCTTGAATGTCATCTATGAGTGAATACTTATTTATTTTTGTTTGTCAGCCAGTAGCTTCAAAGACAGTTTTCACTTTCTAATCAATATAACCTTAAGGAAGAAAACAGAAAGAAAGCCTACCTTATAATTACTGAACTCTCAATTCAGTTATAATTTGCATTTGCATTGTCATAATGCCTGTGAGAAATTCACCTCCGGTTGTAGTCTTGGGAGACGAGACGGGAAATGGTAATGCAGCACTTTCCCTGGGACCATGTTTGTGGTGAGATTTGCATCAGAAAGAAATATTAGAAAACGGAGAGTCAAATTAACCTGAAGATATATATATATATATATGCACATGAATATAAAAGAAAAATTTACTTAATATGTAAATATTGAACTTAAAAAGAATATGATTTATGGAAGGGAACAGAATACTATACAAAAAGCCACTGATCTCAGGATTGGCTGTCAAAGGGCACATTACTTCTGTTAGTCAAAAGGAATAAATAACAACTGTTAGAGGTGATGGTTATGTTATGTAGCTTGGTTAACTGACCTTGCATACATCCATATACTGTGTTATCTTTCAACCTCAAAAATACATATGTAATTCATCAATCTCTATTACAGTAAGTGTTGAGAAAAGAAAAGTAGTACAGTCTGATCTTGAACTTTCAACTACTCATTAGGTGAGATAATTGCTAAATACCTGGAGTATGAGCTCTCTTAGCTGTGAGACGGTGCTAAAGGCAGAGTGGACTAGCCATGACTCAGGGTTTGTGTGTGGTCAGTAGTAGAGCCAAACTTAACACATCCTGGGTTCAAGACAAGTGCACACACACACACACACACACACACACACACCCCAGACATGTCTGTAATTCAATCACTGATAAAAAGATTACTAAAATCCACATACCCTTGCATTTGGGTTAATCTTTCTGTAATAACATGTTGCAGGGCCTTGCATTTGTCCCTGTCCTGTTCAAAGATTTCATTAGCCCTTTGGATGAAGATGCAGTCTGATAATCAAATTCTCAGGTGAAATAAAGCCTGGAAGTAAAGGGAAGATGAGGATATCACAAAATCAAAGTCAAAAAAGTTGACAGGATGGAAAAATAAGGAGAGTGAAATAATATGAAACGTATTCTAGAAATAAACATCTGTCCTTAGGAGCAAATCCCAGCAACTCGAGTGCATTTCGGGTTATGCACCATGGGGCTGGCAAATGGCAACCCATTTGGTTGTATTTACACATCTGTATGGCAAATCTTTCTAAAGTACTTAACTTTCCGTTTTTGTCTGCTACCTCATAGGGGCTCAAACTAAAATTCAAACCTGGAGAAGAAAACTCAGGTAGCTTCCTTTTCTGCATCATCATCCAGGCCTCTGATTATGTTTAAACAATAAAGTTATCTAATTAGGAAGATTTGTAGCCCTACCAGTTCATAACCATGAACCTATATGGTGCCTTGTGCACAATTCCTACATAGCTTACCTTACATATGAACACTCAGACTACATCTTTGAACTTGAGATTCATGTAGCCAACAAATACCATATTAGCATCTTCAGTTGAATGTCTTTTTAACCTGGATGGCTTCTAGATCTGAAAATCAAATGTTTAAAACAAAATTCCTAGTTACACATGATGATACACACATACACAGAGCATCATTCCCTGGTATTTTTCTGCACGGTGCACCTATCTACTCAATGCCTATAATAGATCATAAAATAATTGAAGATCATCATGGAATAATCTGAGATTATGTCTAAATTATACATAAATAACTGAGATCTATAATGTTCTACTTCATTCCTTATCTGCAGTAGCTATGGTATTGTTGTGAGATAAGAATAGAAAAAAGGAGTGAGGACCCCTTTAGATTTCCTTTATGATTTCCTACTTTTAAAAAAGAATTCTTTAGGCCCCATGAGCACAAAATACCATTAATCACAAGGCTCATACTGAGCAGGACTTCATGGTATATTTTTGTTTTTAATTCAACGGAAGTCAACACTCAGCGATAGAAAGAAGAAGTGAGCCTATCACTAAGCAGTGTGTTTGCAATCTCTCGCTGTGATTTCAAAGAGGTTTCTTTAGAAACAGTTTTCTATCCCAGTAGTTTTTAATAGAAGATGGAAAATTTGTTTACAATGTGAACTTTTAAACTTTCCTGTATTTTCATACCAATTGCTTGCTCCACAGTTGAACTCAACAATTTCCTACATATTCAAAGTGTTTTTGTACTCATGATTCCTAGCAAAAATCAAAGTCATTTAACTGAATCAGACTGTGCTGTCACATAGGCCCAGAGAAAATGACCAGGCATGTAAATGGTTGCAATGCACAGGCTTTATAATGTATTTTTCAATTTTTGATCTTTTTGAACAAAACGACTGAGCTCTTTAGGGTTAAGCTCTAGATTTTGACCTTCATCTGTAGAAGGTCTTACATGTGAGACATTTCAACTAGTAAAATAGTAGCTTGTGCGATTATAGTCATAATTCTTGACTGCTGCTAGTAATTTCTTTCTCAACATTTTCAGAGCTGGTGATTATGTTCAATGCATGAAATAAGTTCCTAATTTTATCACTGGTATTGCATTAGGAATCTCAAAATGGCTATCACACCATAAAATTACTTTTATGGTGCATCACTGTTTAATTCTTAAAGATATCTTACAAGCTGTTAAAGAAATAGGAATAATACAACAAATGAATGGCATAAAAGGTTACATTATGAAGGAAATAAAGGGTGGAAGAAATTTAAAGAGTTAGTTCAATGCTTAGTACCAAGTAGTAACAGAATCAAGAAAAAAATGAAGTATTTAAGAGTTTTTCATAGGCATCAAGTTTGGAAGGAAAGATACACTAATAGTAGGTTAATGTTTAGAAAGGAGATAACTGAGGTAGCAACTTCATATTCCAACCTGGAAAAATTACAAAAATGTTTGTTGCCTGCACACATTAAAGAGTGAGCATCAAAGCTGTTCTGAATAGAATGGAAGTCATGTAGAGAGGGAGTCTCTGAAGTCGGGGCTCCAGCTTGACCTTTCCTAATTAGAGAAACTGTTCATAGCACTTAACATTCCAGGAGTCAATGCTTCATTTGCAAAAGGGGTAAACAATAGAGGATATTGTATGGAGGATAAACATAGATTGCCATGTAAAATTGTGTTTTGCACAATTCTCACACCCAGTGAGAGTTCTAAACATCTTAACCATTGCTTTGAGGCAGGGATATGGAGCAGGCATTATAGAAAGGATGAAGCTCAAGGGACAGGATTTCCAAGGTCACGGGGCAAGTTACCAGGAAAATCAGGTGGTAAACGGTAGTCAGAGAGCAAGCTGCTGTACAGCAATCATTCTTCCATAGCCTTTTTGGTTATATGCTTAAAAGCCTCGGTTTTAGAATTAATAAACGGCAGAGTCAGACCTCAAAAGCAGGTATTACTAACTGTGTAACATTCAGAAAATTGCTTTCCTTTTAAGGAGGCTTATCAGCTATCTTGCTTTAAAAATAAATAAATAAATAAAAGTAAAACTGAGAAGGTTTCTGCTTTGCGATTCTGTGTGTTAGGAATTTAGAAGTTGTCAGTCTGCATAAGAAAAAAGGGGAAAACACTACTCTTATTAACTCTATCAGAAAAATGAGGTCATAGAGCAAACAATGGATCCTTAAGATTGGTGAAATACAGAGAATCACAGTTTACTGGAGCAGAAATCTCAGGGGGAACCATGGCTAGGGTAGGAAAATCTAAGAGGTAACTGATAAATCCTGGAGACTCAGAGTGGATGTCTGAAAAAACTTCAGCAGGACACAATCATGGGCCTGGACCTCTTCTCTGAGTCTCTATCCAGGAGTTTTGTGTGATATTCATAATGAATAATGAATAATGAATAATGAAGTGAGAGAAAACTGCCCATGCCAGCTTTTATTTTGAACTGTGACAGTGCATCTTTCCTTCTTTTTTTTTATTTTTATTTAAAGAGAAAAAAAACAGGAAAAAGGTAGAAATATTACAGAATTTCAAGAAAAGATATACAGTAAGAAATCACTAGTTGATACATTACATATTATTCTTTTAGAAATAGTTATTCAAGTTACAGAATTAAAGCACACAAAGTGGACACTAAAGCAGTGAGGGTGAAACAGATCTGTTCAACAATCCAACAAGAACCTAGAAATATGGTCATCAATCCCACACATCTAAACATACATGCAGCCATATCTTTTATAGCGCTTCCTATTTCCTCTTTTTTTACAATAACAATTTTACATTTTAAAATTTTATTTAAAGAGAAGAAAGAAAAGCAAAAGAGAAAAAAGGGTAGCAACAATACAGAATTCTAAAAGAAAGAATGAAAAAGAAAGAAAGAAAGAAAAAGGAGAATGAGAAAAAGCCCCACTAAGAAATCAGTAATTTATAAATTACGTACTGTCATACTGGAGGTAGTTGTTCAAGTTACAAAGTTAAAGGGTACATAGTAAACATTCAAACAGTCAGACTACAAACAGTTCTGCTCAAAGATCCAACAAAGATTCAGCAATATGGTCATCTATTTTACACACTCAAACATACATGCAGTTATATCCCTTAGAGCACTTTCTCTTCCTCTCTTTTTTCCAATAGCAATTACACATTTTGGTTTTATTGCACTTGTAGTTCTTATTTACTTTTTACACTAGAGACACGATGTGATATTTATAAATATGATTATTATTTATTTCACTAATAAGGATAGTCTCAAGTTGTCTCCATTTACGTATGAATGCCTCAAGTTCATCCTTTTTTATAGCTGAGTAATATTCCATTGTACAAAAACGCCACATCTTTTGCATCCATTCTGCAGTTGATGGGCATCTTGGTAGTTTCCAGGATTTAGCTATCACAAATTGTGAGGCCATGAACATGGGTGCACATATATCACTGTGATATGAACTTTTTAGTTCTTCTGGGAAAATACCCAAGAGGGGAATAGCTCAATTGAACGGAGCTTCCAATCCTAGTCTTCTGAGAATTCTCCATATTGATATCCATAAACGTTGCACCAGTCTACATTCCCACCAACAGTGAAGCAGAGTTCCTTTTTCCCCGCAGCCTCGCCAACATTTGTTATCAGTTGATTTCTTGATGGCAGCTATTCTTTCTGGAGTAAAGTGGAATCTCAATGCTGTTTTAACTGGCATTTCTCGAATGACCAGTGATGGTGAACAATTCTTCATGTATTTATTTGCCATTTGTATATCTTTCTCTGAGAACTGTTTGTTCATCTCAGATGCCCATTTTTGGAGAGGGTCTTTGAATTTGGGGGGCTTGATGGTTTTCAATTCTTTATATATATTCTGGACACAAGTCCTTTGAGAGGTTGCTGGCTAAAATTTTTTCCCACACTGTTGGTTTTCTTTTCACTCTGTTGGTGATTTCCTTTGAAGTGCAGAAACTTTTCAATAATGTGAGATCCCATTTGTTGATTCTTTGAAGTATTTCCCATGCAGTTTGCGTTTGGTTCATGAATTCTCTGCCTACCCCTATGTCTCCAAGACTTCTACCTACCTTGTCTTCCAGTAGATTTAGTGTTTCTGTTTTAATGTTGAGGTCTTTGATCCATTTAGACTTTAGTTTTGGGCATGGTGATATGCATGGATCTAGTTTCAGTCTTTGGCATGTGGAGAGCCAATTTTTCCAACATCATTTATTAAAGAGGCTGTCCTTCTTCCAGTGAGCATATTTAGCCCCTTTGTCAAATATCAGATGGCTGAGTGTCTTTGTAGTTGTGCTTGCATCTTCTAATCTGTTCCATTGATCCTCAGGTCTATTTCTTTGCCAGTACCAAGCTGATTTTATCACTGTGGCTTTGTAGTATAGATTCAAGTCAGGAATTGAGATGCCTCCTGCCTTGCCTTTGTTGCCCAGAATTGCCTTTGCTATTCTAGGTTTCTTCTGTTTCCAAATGAATTTTGGGAGTGTTTTCTCTATATCTGTGAGGTATGTCAATGGCATTTTGATGGGGATTGAATTAAATCTGTATAACAGTTTTGGGAGTATGGCCATTTTCACAATGTTGGTTCTTCCTAGCCAAGAGCAAGGAATGCCCTTCCATTTTCTAATATCTTCTTCTATCTCCTTTTTCAGTGTAGTATAATTTTTAGCATATAGGTCTTTTACATTTTTAGTTAGGTTGATTCCTAAGTATTTCATTTTTTTAGATGTTATTGTAAAGGGCGGTATTACCATAATTTCTCTCTTGGCGAGTTTTTTGTTTACGTACAGGAATGCTATTGATTTTTGAGCATTGACTTTGTATCCAGCTACACTGCTGAACTTGTTTATTACCTCTAGCAGTCTTTTAATGGAGTTTTTTGGGTCTTCTATATAGAGTATCATGTCATCTGCAAATAGTGATAATTTGACTTCTTCCTTTCCTATCTTTACTCCTTTTATTTCTCTCTCTTGTCTGATTGCCCTGGCTAGTATTTCCACAACTATGTTGAAAAGCAGTGGTAAGAGTGGACATCCTTGTCTTGTTCCTGATTTTAAAGTGAAAGCTTTCAGTTTTTGTCCATTTAGTATAATGTTGGCTGTTGGTTTGTCATAGATGGCCTTTATAAGATTGAAGTAGTCACCATGTATTCCAAGTTTATGAAGGATTTTTATCATGAACGTGTGTTGGACTTTGTTGAAAGTTTTTTCTGCATCTATTGAGATGACCACGTGGTTTTTGTTTTTGACTCTGTTGATGTGGTGTATTACATTTATTGATTTGCATATGTTAAACCATCCTTGCATTCCTGGAATGAACCCCACTTGGTCATGATGTATAATCTTCTTGATTATTTGCTGCATTCTATTTGATTACTGAGAATCTTTGCATCAATGTTCATTAGTGAGACTGGTCTATAGTTCTCCTTTTTGGTTGGGTCTTTCTCTGGTTTTGGTATCAGAGTAATACTTGCCTCCAGGAATGATTTAGGGAGGATTGCTTTTTTCTTAATTTCATTGAAGAATTTAAGGAGTATTGTCATCAAATTGTCTCTAAATTTCTTGTAGAATTCAGCTGTGAATCCATCAGGACCTGGGCTTTTCTTTGTTGGTAAGTTTTTAATTATGTTTTCAATTTCAATAGCTGATACTGGGTTGTTCAAAATTGCTATATCTTCTTGGTTGAGCTTTAGTAGTTCATATGTTTCTATAAATCTGTCCATTTCCTCTGTGTTTTCTACTCTATGTGAGTAGAGATTTTCAAAGTAGGTATTCATGATCTTTTGAATTTCCATGGGATCTGTCATAATTTCCCCCCTTTCAGTTCTTATTGCATGAATTTGGGGTTTTTTTTTCTTTCTTCTTCTTGATAAGGTTAGCTAGGGGTTTGTCAATTTTGTTGATTCTCTCAAAGAAACAGCTTTTTGATTCACTAATTCTTTGTATTTTTTTTAGTTTCAATTGCATTGATTTCTGCTCTAATCTTTACAATTTCCTCTCTTCTATGAGCCTTGGGTTTAGCTTGCTCTTCTTTTCCTAGATGCTTGAGATGGCGCATTAGGTTGTTTATTTGTGCTCATTCTGTTTTCTTGATATGACAGTTTATTGCCATATATTTCCCTCTTAAGACTGCTTTCATTGCATCCCACAGATTACAGTATGTTGTTTCTATATTTTCATTGAATTGTAGGTATTGCTTTTTTTCTTCTTTAATTTCATCTGTAGCCCACTGGTTGTTCAAAAGGCTGTTATTTAATTTCCATGTATTTATGCAGGTTTTACAATTTCTTTTGCTATTAATTTCCAATTTCAGTGCACTATGGTCAGATATTATGCATGGTATGATTTCAATACCTTTGCATTTACTTAACAATGTTTTATGAGATAATATATGGTCTATTTTGGAGAATGTCCCATGTGCAGCTGAGAAGAATTATTATTCTGATGTGGTTGGCTGGAACACTCTGTAAACATGTACTAAGTCCAATCACAGGTATGATTCAGTTCTTTTATTTCTTTGCTTTTTGTCTAGTTGATTTATCTCTTTGTGACAGTGGGATGTTAAGGTCTCCTGTTATAATTGTGTTCTTGTGTATTTGGTTTTTCATGTCCATTAGTATCTGTCTTATATAGTTGGGTGCTCCTGTATTTGGCACATATATATTTATAATTGTTAGTTCTTCCTGTTGAATTTTACCACTATCAAGTATGTAGTAGCCTTCTCTATCTCCTTTAATCATTTTAGGTTTGAAATTCATGTTGTCTGCAAATAGAATAGCTACGCCTGCTTTTTTCTGGGTTCCTGTTGCATGGAATACTATTTTCCATCCTTTGACATTTAATCTATGAGTTTCCTTTGGGGCCATATGTGTTTCTTCTATACAGCATACTGTGGGGTCTTGTTTCTTGATCCATTCTGTCAATCTATTTCTTTTTATAGGTGAATTGAGGCCATTTATATTTATGGGTATCACTGATATGTACTGGCTCAATTCTGCCATGTTATGTTCCAGTTGTTTCTTTCTGCTTTTCCTCTTATTTAATTGCTTATCCTACCTGGTGGTTTCTTCCTATTGTTTTGGGGATTGTGGTCATTTTTACCTCTGTTTAGGATGTATTTCAGTATTCTTTCTGGCTTGGTTTGGTGGACATGAATTTCTTCAGTTGTTCTTTGTCATGGAAGTATCTTGTTTCTCCATTAAATTTGAATGAAAGTTGCTGGGTACATCAGTCTGGGTTGAAGGTTGTTTTCTTTCAGGGCTTGAAATATCTCACTCCAAGCTCTTCTTGACTTGAGGGTTTGTGCTGAAAATCTGCCATGATTCTAATGGGCTTTCCTTGATAGGTGAGTTCTGTCTTTTCTGTGACAGCTTTTAGTATTCTGTTTTTATGCTGTATGTCTGAGATCTTAATTATTATGTGTCTGGGTGTGGATTTATGTTGATTGTGACTGTTTGGTGTTCTACATGCCTCACTTATCTGCATATCAGATTCTTTCCCCATGTGTGGGAAATTTTCTGCTATTATTTCTGTAAATATTTTGCATATGTCATTTGCCTGGACTCCTGTATCTTTGCTAATGCCCATTATTCTTATATTGTTGCTCTTGGCATCATCATGAAGCTTCTGGATTGTCATTTCATGCTGCTTTGTTATTTTTAAAAGTTCTACCCTTTCCTGATCACTAACTGTGATCCTGTCCTCAAGGTCCAAAATCCTATCCTCACCTTCCTTTATGCGGTTTTGCATGCTTTCAATAGAATTTTTTGTTTTGTTGGATGTCTCTTTGAGTTTGTTTCATGAATTCTGCTTGTTTTCTATATTGTTCATTTAAAGTTTCAATCAGTTTCCCATACTCAAGTGCTTTTTTCTCTAGTTCTCTAGCTGCATTCAACAACTCCTTTACTAAAATTGTTATTTCTATCTTTACATGGGAGACTACTTCTAATTTGATTTCCTCTATAGCCTGATGCAGTTGTTTTTTATTTCACTTGCTATCTTTTCAGAGATTCCTGCTGTGTTACTTTTGGGGTCCTCCATCTTTCCTTCTTAAGGCTTACTTACACTCAGAAGAAAACCTTTTACCAGAGCCTAAACTTTTGAGGTTTTATCAGAGCCAAACCTATCTGGCAGAAGAAAATGCCAAAGTTCACCCTTCCACAGCCACCTGGACCCAGCTAAGAGTGGGAGGGTAGAAACTTAGAAGTTCTGATGAGCTCTTATGGAGAGCCAGAGGGCACTGACACTAAGGCCCAGCAAAAGAGATAGAGATGAATGCTTCCACAGCCACATTGTTATCAGCCTGCCTCCATTGGTTTCATTAACCCAGCATACCATGTTTATCTTTCATACAAAATTACAAGGGATGCCGTCACACAAGTTTCATATGTATATATATTTTAAGAGATTGAAGACATATTACAACCAGGTTAGATACAGAAGTAATTTTTGGAAATTTTCATGGGAAAAGTCCACATGAAAACACAAATATTAATGTAAGCAGAGCGCCAAAATTTTAAGAAACAGAAATACTAGCAATCATCACAAAAATGAAAAATTTTATTTTGGGGCTGGACACTGATGAGGAATGAATTTTTTGTTACAACAGTTTTAGACACTCCAAAGTCTGAGCCCTGAACCTTTATTGGGCCTGTCTTCTCCAGAGGTTTTGGTGAGAATGTGCAGTGAGTTACAGAGGCTAAATGAGGTATGGTTAAGCATAGGGGGTTAAAGGTGGGCTGTACAAGCAAGGTATCAGAAGTAGAACAAGACAGTTGTTTTATGGAAGCTGGACATTTTGGTCTTAAATTTCAGTTTCCCAAGGTTTTGTTCTCCACATCATTTGCCCCCTCTGATGCCCTATGCATTTCTACAGGGCATCACCACCTCCTAGGAGGCTACATAGTTGCAGAGCTTATGATGTAGGCAGTTGCTCTCCTAGTGACTGTGGTCTGTCTCTATGAATCCCATTAGGATGTACAGGATACATGGTCCTACCATCACAAGTAATAGGCTGGTCAATAGTGGTCTCCACAAAGGGTAGGAACCATGGTGTCCATTGGCCTGAGACCCAGTTCCATCCCTCTCTTAGTTCTTCCTTTCACTAGATACTGCCACTTAATGCCCTGACCTTGGTGGCAACCACTCCTGCTATAAAAGTAACAGCATTCTTCTGCTAGGATGATACATGTACCACCCTTCTCTGTGGTAAGAAAGTTTAGGGCATACCTGTTTTGTAGGGTTACAGCTGCCAATGAATTAATGTGACTTTGGAGGGAGATTCCTTGTCATCATTAAATCCCTAGGACAGTTAATTGTATAGCCCTACCAGTGTCCCAGTTTCTCCTAAACTGGCCCCAACTCTGGCAGCTATGCCTGAGCCAATTAAAACCAAAGCTAACAAAGTTCTTTTTCTGCATGAGTTGCTACCAGACAACAGGACACTTCCATTTCACAATCTGTAGAGATGGAAATTTCAGGAATGAGGAAAACCAGAATACATGTGCCCACCTAGTTCACCTGTAGACAGCAAAAAACATGACTCCATATAAGCAGAATATCCCGAGGTCAATGGGGAGCTACACTGGGTCTCATTTTTTGACAGCATCTGATTGTGGGAGCAGACTGAGTAGGGTATGGATCCTAGGGGCCCATTCTTTGGAATAGTCTGGGGGCTAAGACTCTAAAGTGGAAGTAGTCTGGGACCTTTAAATGAATGTAGTCTTGGACTAGTCTGAGGGCTAAGACCTTTAAGTAGAAGTAGATTGGTTCAATAGATGGCTAAGCAGAAGCTGAAACCAGTTAAACACCCTACCCACAAGAAGATTAGGGCCAGTAGACATCTTCCACTCCTGTCAAATTGGAAGGGGCTATAGAAAAGAGCAAGTTTACAGATCCAAGGATTGCTAAGAGCCAGGGGTGACAATTCATTATAATAACCCTTTACTGGGGATATTCTCCCATGAAAGGTGTCCTCAGGCTTCTGGCATGTGTATACTAGTCAGTCTCTGGTATAACTAGAACAGGGCTATTAGCTCCCAGCAGTCTCCTTGGGGTCATATTGAATCCAGGTGGTCTCCACTAGGCTCAAATTTTCCAGGAGTCTTGCAGGTCAGGATCAGTAGTCCAGGTGGCTGGGGAGCCTTTGAGGTAAGCATTTTTCAGCCTTGAAAGGTGTACCCAAGGAACAACACCTGTGATTCTAACAGCAGTCAGGGTGAGAAGCACAACAGTGTAAGGCCCTGTCCACACAGGCTGACAGGATTTCTTTTTCCAATCTTTGACCCATATGGAATCCCCTGGCAGGAATGAGGGTGTTCAGGGTTGCCTGAAGTAATTGAAATTCTCTTGGGAACAAACTTGTTGATGTAAGAGAATATTCTTCTTAGGGCCTGTAATTCAGTGGTCAGATTTGATTTTTTAGCTGTCTGACATCCCCTTGAAGGCTCTAACTAGGGAAAGGGGCATCCCAGACAGAATTTCATAATGAAAGTGGCTAGAAGAAGGGCAAAGGACAGCATATCAACCAAGGGTAGATGTGTTTCCTGACAGAACTTGGCTAGGATGATTTTATTTTATTTTAAAGAGAATAAAACAAAACAAAGAAAACCAAAATAAAAAAGAACAAAGCAGATCAGAGTAAAACAATGCAGATAACACAGGATTTCAGAAAAAAGCAGCAGAAAACCAACAGTGGCTACCATAATGTCTCTTTTTTTCTTCAAAATAGTTGCCTATGCCTTCACACATTGAAATAGTATAAAAACAATCAAAACACAAGAATGAGAGCCTTAAGAGCTATCAAGACCATACACTACAAAATCAATAATGGCTACCACAATGTCTCTTATTTTCTTCAATATATATTTTCATATATATTGGAATCAAATAACTGAAAACAGACCATGGTGTCTCATTTTCTTCAGTGTAGCTGTTCATACTATCACACATACAATTCATGTGCTTTACTGTCACTGAACTCTGAGGTCTTTAGGCCTTGTGGAGGTTTTATATCTGCTTTTCAGCAGATCCTACAGAGTCCATGTTATTTCTGCCACAAACAACAGTCCATTGTCACTCCCAGTCGTGAGGTGCAGCCCATCCTAGGGAATTATTTCTTGTTGCAAGGTTTTGGCCATTTCTCTGATTTTTCCACCCATGTAGGTATGGCTTCTGCCCAGTCTGAGTATATACAATGAGGACCAGCAGATGTTTGTAGCTGTGGTATGGCTCTATGCCTGTGAAATTGACTTCCAAGTCTTCAAAGGGAAAGGTGCCAGTGTATTGTGTCCCTGAGTAGGCTTCGGCCACTGGAGGGGGCTGTTTCAGACACAGGCATGGCATCAGTTGCTTATAGTGACTCGGAGAGATGACAGCTGGGGGATGCAGAAATCTTAGCTCGAAGGGAACCCTACAGCTGTCTTTTATAGGTCCCTTTACCATTAGTCTTATCTCTTTTTGCTCACTAGCAGGGGACCATGCATATACTGGAGCAGAACAGAGGCCCATCTCTCCAACTCAGATTTGGTTCCTACAGGTCTGATTAGCTCCTGGATCTCAGGCTCCAGTTGATGTCTGTTACTCTTCTCATGAGAGAATGGGCTTTGGTGATGGCATCCTTACACTTTGGGCACTCATTCTTCCAGGGTCTTCTCCTTCCTTGCAATAGGCACACTGATCCAAACTCAAGGGTGTTTGTCTTGATTTTCTCCCATTGTGTGGTGGCCCTGGCCTATGGATGAGATCATTTCCCCATCAAAGTGCCAAGAAGGGAAACCTTCTGTTTTAAATGTTTATCAGCTTCTTTCTGAGTTTCTCAATCACAGTTGACAAAGACCTTACTGGCCACTTCCAGGAGCTGGGTGGCATTCATCCTAGTGAAGCTCCCAAGCTTTCAGAGTTTCCTGAAGATATCAGAAGCTGATTGAGCCACAGAAGCAGTGCTCACCATGCATTGGTTTTTGCAGACCTCAGGGTCAAAAGGGGTGAAGATATAGAACACCTTGTACAGCCATTCGTAAAAGGCTCTAGGTGATTCCTCTGATTTCTGTGCTACTGAGGTGGCCTTTGATATGCTGGAGGGATTCTTGGCCCCTCTCTCAGATACCCCTCAGGATTGCCTCCCAGTATCATAGGATGGCAGCTTCTTCTCTTTTCTAAGTTGTAGTCACACTCTAATTTACTTTCAGGGGCTACTTTCTTTGCCCAATCTTTAGTATCTAACACCCTGGCTAGGGCTTGATCTTGGAGCCATTGTCTTACTTCTGTGAGGGAACTGGGCCTCTCCTCAGTATTGAAGAGTATGAAGAGTAACAACTGTAGGCAGTCATCCCAAGCAGTTGGTGGGTCTGAAAAGTGGTTCCTCTGAGGTCAGTGATTGTCCAGGGCTTCTCTGAAAAGGTGGGATTGTGGTGCTTCTAGGTCAGAAGGGCTGTGGTGCTGCAGGGCTGACAATAGAAATGACCCACCAGGTTTCTCAGTTCCCTCATCACCTACCTTTGCAGGTTGCCAGACCTCATAGAGGGCCATCAGGAGAATTGGCAACTGTGCAGTTGAAGTGGAAGGTCCAGTGGGGATGGACAGCCTGGGAGTGGCTGGAACTCTTCTTCAGATACACCCTGATGAATTGGCTTCTTCTGGCCCCTCAAGGTTTGGTTTATACTCTGGGCAACAAAGACCCTGCTCTGTCCCTTTTTGCCTTCACAGTATCATGCTCAGGGTGGGAAGATCAGTGTGATCTTAGTCATGAGTCTATGTACGAGAACTGGTCAGGGTGGCTGGGGGGGTTCCTGTACCAGGCTTCCCTGTAACCACTCTCCAAACAGCTCAGGATATATTGGGATCAAGAGTCCCCTCCAGTGACCATCTGACCTCAAACTGAAGCCAGTCTCCCTCACAAAGGGGTAGGATTTTGGCAGGTTTCATTTTTATTCCATAGTTTCCACTAAAGCCCTTTTTGAAATTTTGATCATACCATCTAACACAGTCAATTTGGACTGTGTGGTCCCTAACCCTAAAACGTTCCTCCTGTGTATGGTGCCACAAAGGAAGACAAAGGAAGGGAGTTCCCAAGGAGAACACTCAGATGCCTTCCTGGCCATGTCTCTCAAAAGGACTTAGGTGCATCTCACCTAAGGTACACCCACATAAACCCAGACCTGGTCATTTCTATATGACAGAGGAGGAATTACAATTTTGCCACATGATGTCACCATGGAAATGCAGGTTAGAGCCCACTTGTCAGACCCCTTAGCTTGAGCAGTGGACCCACAAATATGTGCACATTCACTCACACAGTCATTTGGAGGTTCAAACAACCCTCTCTACTTACAGGAGTTCCCTGATTGAAATCTCTAGTCTCAGATTTTGTGAAGTGATGGGTCTCTCCTTCCATTTGTGGACAGACCTGACTTGCAACAGGTCTCACCTTAACCAGATGATCTGATGAGGCACAGGTCCACCTCTCCTAGTCTAGTCAGGAGGATCTGGAGCACCTGTTGACTGCCCTATCCCAGTGAAGAAAGTCCTGCCAAAGACATGGGAGGCACATCATGTTATTCTCCCAGGGAGGGCATCCAGCAGCCACTCTCCTGATGCTGAGCCAGTGGTGCAAGGGGCCAGCTCAGTTGGCTTCTCTATAAGGGAACCAGATTTAGATTTATCAGGGGAAAAGAAACTGAGCAGCACTCAGAGAGGCGGAGGGAACCAAATTTTATTATACTGGTGGGCTCAGAGGAGTTGTGCACTCCAAAGTCTGAGCCCTGAGCCTTTGCTGAGGCTGTCTTATACAGAAGTTTTAGGCAGGATCCTGCAGACTGAGTTATAGAGGCAGAATGGGGCATGGTTAAGCACGGGGGATTTCAGGCAGGCTATACAAGTAAGATTGCAGAAGTGGAACGAGACAATTGTTTTGTGTGAGCTGGCCATTTTGGTCTTAGGTTTCAGTTTCCCAAAGCTGGGCTTTCCTCAACACTTTGAGGGTGAGAATAAGTCAGTATAAAATGTAAACTAAACATTATAAATTATACCCTTATTAAAGCACAGCATGTCACCCTATTGTTATATGTAATTTATATCTTCTATAAATCAGTTTAAACAACAAAAACAATATCTGAGAACAGTTAGACAATTATGAAAGTTGTCACATACATGTAATGAGAATATCAGAAGAAATAAAGAGAAAAAAATCAGAAGGATATTTGAAACAATATTAGCTAAGCATTTCCCTCAATTAATCTCATACATCCAACTATAGTTCCAGCAAGGACAAAGAACACAAGGCAGAATAAATACCAAAAGATATAAAAATGAAAAATAAAATGAAATCATATTGTGGCACATCAGTTCAAACAGCAGAAAGTCAAAGGCTTTTAAAAAGCCAGAGTAAAATACACCTTAACTATGCAGGATCAAAGACTTCTGAGTTTTCTGAGAAATCATGGAAATAAAAATAGAGTGAAATGAAGTATAATTTTTAAAAATCTAGACTTCCAAATCCCACAACATTATTCTTTAAAGTAAAAGATAAGTACTTTTAAAAACAAACAAAATTAGAGAAATTTGTTGTTAGGAAATATTTGTAAAATAGTTGGATTACTTATGAAATAGTTATATTGCAAACTCTAGGGCAACCAGTAAAAAAAGAAAAAAATGATATATATATTGGCATCTGAGTCATTTTTTCTCTGTCTACCACATTACCTTTCTTCTACACTATCTTTCAAATTGTGTCTGTTAAACAGAAATGTTTTTCATTAAATATGAGCACCTTACCTTACTTCTACTGTTAGTAAGCTGTAAGTTGAAATCCTTGTAAATACAGTATTAAATTTAAAATGATAATTTGTAAAGCATAAAGAATATTATGCTACACAGTAAAATCTTTAAATTATTTACAAGTGGCATAAACAATTAATGTATTTTGTATTCCTGGAGACATAACAGGCATAAAAAATATTTGGGATTACAATAAAAAAGGAAATTGTTTTTTCTGGATTCCAACTTTGTGTCTTCTATGTTATTGTGGGTTTTGTTTCTGTTTTCCTCATGCATTGTTTTGGGGAGATGCAGAGCGGCTTTCTTCAAACCAAAAATAGAGGGATAAGTGGTTGTGGTCAAAAGGAGAAATGTTATTGGAGTCCTGATACTGTAATGCTTTGCTATGGATAAAAAATATATATAAATAAGAAAAATCAATATTAGCAGTAACAAAGAAAATTGTCATCAATTTTTATTATGCACTTAACAATTTTAACAATTTTACCAATACTTAGGGACTAATAGAAACGTGAATGTCTAATATGAGGAAACTATATAAGTAAAAGTAACAATGTAGTCCGTGAGACTCTGACCATCTAAAGGTAATTATTTGTATTTTAAAATAAAAATGGATGCAGCAGTTAAAGACAGCTGTATTAGTGAAGGTTTTACTAGAGGAAACAGATATAACATGAGATATACAAATGTATAACAAATTAAAATATTGACTTACAGTGGTCAGCCACAGAGTCAGACAAGGAAGTGTGCAAAGGGTGTCTACGTGCCGAAGACTGAAGGACTCAATCCAAGGTCCAGAGTTCACCCCAGTGTCCCACACAAGTCCTCACCAGCAGGCTGATGGGTCTGTGACAGAAGGCTGAAAAATCCAAAGCAGAGGCCAAAGAGTCTGCACTGGAAGCCAGGAGAGGCCGTCCCAGCTGAAGGCCAAGACAGGAACTGGTCTGAAGAACAGGACCTCATCTGTCCTTCCTTTTTATATCATCCAGGCGATGAGCCACCCTAGGGTGGGTCTTCTACACCCCAGGGTGTAGAATTGCTAAACTGACTTAAACTTCTAAATGTCTCAACTTGATACAACCAATCAACCATTACAGTAGCTTAGCATAATTTTTATACTTTATGCTATAGTACCATGCACTATATTTATGTGCATTATTTATTACATACCAATCTTTAAGATAATGGTAATTATTATTCATGATAATTTATTAATTAAAATAGTGAATAATTATATTCACTGTCACTATTACAATATACATAGTTTTTAAATTATGCTGTGAGCTTTGGACTTCACTATAAAATATTAGAATAATATAGATGATTATAATTTTTGAATCTTTGAAAATTACTGCCTAGACTTATTCTTAATGATGAATGCTTCTTTTGGTAAAGAGCTAGATGAGCTTATAAACTTCTAATAATCATTTTAATCACAGAATTAAACACATTTAGAAGCACAAATGCACTATAATAATCTAAAAATAAATCAAAATATATATTAATAATTACAGCATATTAGTCATCTTTTGTGAATTTAATCATATACTTGTATAATGTTCTTTCTGATGAAAAAAAGACTCAATAAAAACATTCCACTATCCTAATGTTTAAATTTCAATACAGTAAATCAGATCTATTTCTAATATAAAGGAGGAATTGCATACAATATGATGTTTCTTCTAGTCTTGAGTATGTGTGGATAAGGTGTGACTAGTTGCACTTGCAGTTCTGTCTGTGTGTTAGTAGTGAGCTTCTGATTTTACATGACAGAAGCCCTTCATACAAAACAAAAGGGATCGTAATGCATGACATAGACAGAAGAGCTCCGTCCCTCCTGAGTGAATGGCATCGATGAGGCTCAGTTGCATTGTTCTTGAAGTAAATATGTTAGTCCCTTTTGCGCTTTCTTAAACACAAAGCCATCTAAAATGTTTTCCTGGATAAAACTTCAGAGAGTCACGGTTATTATTTTCTCCGGGTTCTGATTCAGGCTATAGAAGTATATTAGCTGAAAACATGACATTAATTCATATTTTTAACATAAGACATTTCAAACTCACTGCTGTGGTTTTGAATGTTGTACTTTGCAATGTAATTTTGAAATGGGAAAATCCTCTTTCTGGGTTAGCTTATTGGATGTTTTCATGACCCAGAACTGATTTTACTTTGTTAACCACATAAAAGTGAATATAATTAATTTGATCATCCTATAAGATATTTTAAGACTTTTTAATTTATGGAGTTTGTTTCATATGCCTATTTTGTAATCTGAAGCAAATAATTGAATACTATATGTCATATTTTGTAAGATATTTAAAACATGCTTTCCAAGCCAGGGATTTAGCTCAATGGCATAAGCACTTGCCTGGCAAGCAAGAGGTCATGAGTTTGATCCCTGGTACCAAAAAATAAATAAATAAAAATAAAACATGTTTCCCTAAGAACACAGTTGTTTTTTCTCTTATAATTTGAAGAAAAACAAACTTGGAGTGTGTTCGGATAACAGTGCCTGAAGAGGCTTCGGAAGCAGCAAGAAAACACTCTGTCTATCCCCAATTAGTCTTATTTCCCATACTTAGAGCAGTTCTGTTTTTCAACATACCAACTACTCGTGATGATAATGAAAATTAATATACTTAAAAAGCAATTCAATAGTAAACATTTATTGTTCAGAATGGTTGTTTCCTGTCATGATCCTCATAAAACTTAACAGCTCTGAAAAAAGTTCAAGGAGTGTGTGAACTGGGGCAGCCAGCAGGTGCACCTGAATTATACAGTGGATGTTCTTCTGCTTAGCGTGCAGGGGTCATTTCTCACCAAATCCAGTTCCTCTTCTGTTGCAGGGGATGAGTTCATCACTTCTCAGAATAAGCAAGACCTGGATGTGGATCCAAATAATTTCGTTCACGTATGAACCCATATGTAAAGACTATTCTTCCTCCACAAGTTTTCCTGTGGATTTAGCAATAAAGTGAAAAAAGCTTAACCACAAGAAAAGTGCTAGGACCTCAGCTCTACACTCTTTCTATAACCTATAGAATATTATCTATATTTAACTAAATTTTTTTCTATTTTTTAAAAAGACTATTATTGCTGTTATTGTTTTTTAAAGCTACAACTAATTGTTTCCCAGAAGCTGGAAAGTAGAGAGAGAGGGGGGCTATAGATGCTTAACAGATATAGGAACACAGGTAGGAAGGGAAAGTTAGACAATGCACAGAAATGCTGAATATTAAAGGTGATAGTATGTTTATTACTCTGATTTGAAAGCTACACATGCCTTTCAAATTACATTGAAAATTCATTACATTCAACATTATATTTGAAAAGTAAAACTTTTGAAACCACAGAAGTGAGTTTGAAATGTCTTATGTTAAAATGATGAACTAATGTCATGTTTTCAGCCAATATACTTCTATAGCCTGAATCAGAACCAGGAGAAAATAGTAACTGTGACTCTCTAAAGTTTTATCCAGGAAAGCATTGTAGATGGTTTTGTGTTGAATCATTACATCATACTCCAAAATTATGTACAATCATGTCAATTAAAAGTAAAACTCATATTAGAAAAAAACCACCACAAATAATAACTTTAACTGTATAAACGTTTGTTTAAAAACACTTCTTAGAAAGTGCAGAGTGGGGACTGTCGTGCTGGTGGGTGAAAGGGTGAATGTAGCACAGTTTCTCAGAGAATGAGCAGAAGAGGAGTGGAGAGGACATGCTTGGGGCTCTTCCTTGCTGGTCTTACATCTCCCAGGAGGCTCAATGCTCCTGGGCATGGGAAGTCAGAAAGTCTAAGGGAGAACGAGAATGCAGGACTGATGAAGAAAGCCAGCACACCAGAAGAAGAAAATCTTAAAGTTTACCTTGATGATATTGGAATCTAAATTCCCCAAAAAGGAAGAGTTTATCTGGTTTGCCATTTTTATAGTCTCTGACCAGGAACTAAATATTTGTTGAGTAAATAAACAAAGTGACTCCCAGCAGGATGGTAAAATAACATGAAGAAATAATGCAATAGAATCAACAGATACATAACATCTAAACAGTCCTCACGTTAGGTACTAAGCACTCCAGCACTCCATTTGTAACTGGTCTCCCTCTGTAATCTTAACCATTTTCCTCTACCAGAATGCTGTCCAAATTCCTCACCCAATCATCCTCCCATGTAGCACTAGCTACAGTGAATTTTAACTTGATTGGTGTATTGTTTTTTCCTTAGTAATAGTATTAAAAAGTGGTGTATGTGCAATTATACATCTGCCAAACATTCTGCTTCTTCCAATAAAATTCTGAATCTGCGATGAAGTATTCTAGTCACACAATAGTGAATGCAAGCTTTCTCCTTAACTCATAATTTCCAACTGTCTTCTTAAAATTAACTTAGAACATCCAGTTTTACTAATTGAATTCGATGTGGCTTCCTTTCCCACAATAACAGGTTCAATATATCATCAATCATATTCAATATTTGGTTCAACAATTATAGCATAAGACAGAAAATAATTGATGGTATAAAAGTGCTGTGGATGCAATGCTATGGGAAATTCAAATGTTATTCAAGCCTTCAATTAAGGAGGATTTCTTTACCCAGGGTTTGGGGAAAGGACATGTCAGACAGAGGAAGTAGAACACGGGCGAAACTATGCCTCATCCTTATCAGCGGATGTGTACATGTAGGAGCACTGGGTTTACTTGATAATTATCCTGCAGCCTCTGAAGACTTCTGACCAAAGGTCTTAGAAGATTACAATTGGGTAAGATGAATCTGACAGGGATGACAGCTACTAGACACAGTGGGAAAGGAGGCCAGTTATGAAGAGGCTGTTCCATATCTGAGTTGTAATGTAATAAGAGCGTAAAGAGTAGGGTAGCAGAAATAAAAATGCAAGGTTTTATCTAAGGCTGAGATGTCAGGAACCGGCACGGGGCATGAGGAGAGATGGGTGGCTAATGATGCCAGTTTCTAAGCCTGGAAGAGCAGGTGCGATGAGTAAGAAGCTGGAGGAGGAGAAGATTCGGAAAAGACCCAGACTGCAGGACCCGGACGCAGTCTGGGAGATGGTGGTGGCAGAAACGGTTCACAGCAAAGCCACAGGCAGGGAAGAGGACAGCCCAAGCTCAGCAAGGGCTGTGGAAGGCAGGGGAAGAAAGTTTTAGTCAAAAGAAATGTTGGGTGCTAGAGAGACTTTTAAGCACCTGACCACTAATGCAAATTTTGCTGACAAGCCCTGACCTTTTAGGGGAAAAAAGGTAAAACAATAAAATGCAGAACCAGGTAAGCAAATTTCACAGAGTTAAAAATTGTATATAGAAAGCCAGAAAATTATAAAGAAAGCCACCATAACTTACATCTAAATTTGTTAAAATATATGATCTCTGTCTGACTTTTTCAAAAGCAACCGTGTAAGTTACAGTCATCAACAGGGTGTTAGAACATAAGCTCTCACACATTAGGGAATGAGGCTATAAATAACGTAAGAGCTCACATTTAAATACAATGTCCGGCATGAAATGTTCTTGAAATAAAAAGAGGTTAGTATTTGGAAAACAAAGAAGATTTTAGAGACATGATTTTGTAGAAAATGTTTTCATAGAAAGCTGGCATTTGATTTTCATCCCTCACCCTCTTCCATGAAGCATAAATGCCTCTCAGTGCGTTTAGGGGTTTTTGACAACAGATCTCTTGGAAAATAACACCATAGAGCCAACAAACACAAGAGGTGCTACACTGTAGCCTCTGGAGCTGGGTGTGCATACGTGGGGGGGTGTCTGAGTGTAAGGGGACGGGTAGGGAAAGAAACTGAGAATTAAAGACAGGGAGAAAAGAGGAGAGAGAGAGATAAAACGGATGGAGAATTGATGTGTAAAAGTTGCCTTGGGAGACGATGTCCTGGACAGGTTTCTAGGTTCTTGGGTCCTACAAAGAACTAGACATGGCACAGGATACAAAGGCAAAGCAGAGGTTACTGACGTTCCATTAGGTGATGGTGCTGTGCTCAGTGATTGGGCTTGCACAATGGAGAGGGAAATGGTGTGAGCCCTGAATATGTTGGTTTAGGGCTGAGTCTAGGACATCACCCAATGGGTCTTTCACAGCATGATTGGCAAGGTGATTGACAGGATGTTGAGTCCTGTCAGCTGAGCTTTCTACACATGTCCTTTCCCATAATGCACTGTTATAATTGCATGCACGAGCGCAGCACGTATGCATGAACTTTTAATGAGCCACCAGTGAAGAAACGTTACTAGAGGTCGTGCCTCAGAATCTGGCAAGCATACGTTTTGGTTTGGGACTTCTGACTCTTCAAAGGCTGGCCTGGGTGGGCCATTCTGTTTTACTTCTGCTCCAGTAGTGGACCTTAGCACAAAGGTCAGGGTCTTGGGCTGGGCATTGCCCAGGTCCAAGTGAGTGGAGTGGAGTGGGTCCATAACCCTAAGGGTATCATCCATATTATATGTGCACCAGTTTCCCCGCGTTGCAGGTATTTATTATGGCAAACCAACAAAAAATACCAACAAAAAATCCAAAAATAAACACACCTACGCACACAGCAGGGCAGGAAATGATAAAGGAACACGGAGTCTTCACATCCCAAAAAAATGACCCTTGGACTGGCATCCTTTCAACATATTCCACCAAGGGTGACTGCAGTCAGGTGACTGAGGTGGCCTTAAGCCCTGCCCACCCTCATGCTAGGCAGCCTCCTTCCAGACTCCAGGTTCCTGACCTCCTTTTCTTAGATGGTTTACTTTAGAAAACTTTCAATTGTAAATGCTTTCTCTCCCTTCTTGAATATGTAAATCTTTTTTTTTTAAAAGTGTTTGCTAGTTTTACAACCCAGAAGTGTCTTTCTGTGGACCTGAGAGCTATCTTTTGAAATGCAGACATTAAAGCAGATAGCCCCTCTGTGGGAGAGTCAGGCTCTGCATTCCGGTGATACCTTGTTATAAATTGTAAAACTGCCTGTTTTTCTGAAGATGGGAAAGAGTTTACTTTCTCTAAATCCGATTAGCAAACGCCAATGACCTGTATTTTTCCCTCACAGTCCCAACTTTCAAAAATTCTTCCTTGTTTTATTTTCCAAAGAGTTGAGCTCAAACTGACCTCTCTCCCCTTTTGAAACAGCCTTGAAGAAAATTCTTCCTTGCGTGTTTCACTTGGTTTGCACAAATTCGCAGCAGCAAGTCTGAGGATAACATAGGAAATCAAAGCAGGGCCATGGTAAGTGATGAGCCAAAGGTAGGCAGTAGCTGAAAACCCTGAATGTAAGGACTTCCAAAGGGAGCACTGATACAGGGAATGAAACTCCCAACCTACTAGATGTTCAGGAGGAATTTGTGTTCTCTAAAATCAAACAATGAATTTTAGGAACAAAGGAGGTTAAGTGCAGAATATATTTACGGAGAGAAAGATAGCTTCTGTCTGAGAGAGACAGAAGGGGTCCCAAAGACTGGGGCCAATGACTGTCTTTTCTAAGGACTCCCATAGAGTAAACCGTGAAGCAAGATGGGTCCAAGATAGGGAAAGCCTGAGAACTCGCAAGGCAGACAGGCATGAGGTGGGACAGAACTATGGTCAACCAATAAGATTAATTGTTCAGGTAAAATTGACCAAATTGGGGACAAATGGGGAAGTGAGTCACTTAGCAACTGAGCATGCTTAAAGGGCAGTGACTCTTCCTGTAGGGGGTTGGGATGGAGACTTCTGGCTCCTCGGAGTAATAAAGACCTATTTAGAGTATCAGTTCTTAGGATGCGGGTCTATTTGTTTGATCTTTTGTCTTGAGGTTTGGCCCACAGCAGGAGGTGTCTGTCTCTTCCAAGGTTGCAAGGTATCTGGGCTTCTGCACTGGCTCTTTGGAGGGCCCAGTCCTATCCGACTGCCTATAATATTTCTAACTCATTTCCCTGTAACAGTTCCTCCTTGAGCCAAGCTAAAAGGGTGAGAAATAGTAGCTCCCCACCCCTTACCACTGGAGCAGGGGTGGGGAGGTGGGGGTAGACTTCAGCGGGTCAGGTCACCTCCAGGCCTTGACTTGGTGGAGCAGGGCAGCAAAAGTCCATCTTGGAGAGAAGATATGAGTGTTAGCACATTTCTCAAGTGGATTCTAGTTTCCAAGTCACTCTGTGAGTTAGAGAAAAGGTAGGACTCCGGGAGATGCCCATGTTTTCATTCTGTGCCAAAGGAAAAAAAAAAAAAAAGAAGAAGAAGATTACTCATGAGAAATTTCTCCCATTCTAACAAAAACAAGAACTAAAATTTCATTTCTAATGTTCCTTAAACATGTTCCATGTACCACTTACATAGATATGTAACAAGAAAATAAAATGCTTTTTGAATTTCATGTGCTTCAAGATTTTGTGAGACTAGTTACTTAGATATTAATTCTAAAAGAATAATTCTAAAACTATAACCTTGCATATTATATCACTTAAAAGATCTAAGAAGTACTGAAAAGTACTAAATATTAATGAATGTGAATAAAACTCCTCTATCTGACAATTTTCTAATCTTTATGCATCACAGTTTTTTTGTCATTTTTGACACTAAATTAGAATTACAACAAATAAAATTCCTTGATTTTTTGAATAAATTAATGGTTTTCAAGCATCCAGTCATATGTGACCTAAACTATTTTAGGTATCTGAAGAAAATGGTGATTTTATGGATGCAAGTATGCAGATTTTTCACATAATTATAATGTTTGTCGACCTTTAAATCCTACCCTTGCACATCACAAGTCTTTTCCTTTGGACTAGTGGTTAATTGTCTGAGATAAGGATTCTAAATTCATTATACTTCTATATCTAAATTTCTTAAAGTTGTAGTTAATATTTAAAAGTATCAGTGTTACTGTTTTATTGGAATGCTAACTATGAATGCTGGATATTTTATCTACTTAAGGAACAATAAAATGCTATAAAATATGCTAACATGACCCCTTTTTTCAATACAGGTTTGTTCATGGCACATTGCAATAAGAATTCTTACCTCAAACTGCCGTTTTTTGAAACCAAGCATGAGTTGGAGTTTGCCCTGGAGAAGAAACATAGAGGAATTGTTACCATCTACTTGACCATAAAAACAAATGCTCTAGGTGGGGCTCTCCTGTACAGTGAGTGTTGAATGTTTGACCTTCTATATCATACTTGTTTCTCAAATGTTAACCTATTGAATCAGAGAATTTACTTAAGTGCTATTGGAAACTTTTGTAGGCTAGTGCATGGAGTACCACCAAGGAGAAATTTTAGCTCTTTGCAGTTTTTTAGAAATGTCCTAAATTTATGAGTCACTCAACTGAAACATGACTTATAAACAGGCTCTGAACTGACAAGAAAGAATGCAGCAAGCTTGTGAATTTGATGGCATACAGTTATAGCAATAAAACATAAATGCCACAGATGTTTCAGAACATATTTTTATGGTATAAATCACTAAATATGAATTGCATTCAATACTTAGTAATTTGGCAAAAGGCGTTCCAAAACTAGGATTTATTTGACAATTGGGAAAATTCCTATTACTTTTAGCAACACCTATTATGTTGGTATAAGCTGGTTTGAAAATTAAAAAAATAATATTAATAGTACTTGCTTAGGGAAATGTCTCTATATCCAGGGCTTTCTATATTATTATGTGGTATGCTCGCAAGAGTCTCTATAACCAGAATTTATGAGCCTTTTTCTTCTCTGATTGACTACTACTAAAATGTATTAACGTGCAGCATTCAAAATGTGATGATTGCTTTATATCTTTTTAAATGAATCCATGATAGTTTTAACAATTCCCTATATAGGTGGTATAATGTCTTCTGTACTTTAACAGATTATCCACTATGGAATAACTTATTTCCCAAATGATTTGCTCCTCTACTGTGAAATAGTTTGCAAAATTGATTCATCATTTTGACTTTCTAAACAAAATTTAAACCTTTTAAATTATTTAACCATGAGCAAAATCCCTAAAAGAAGCATTTGGAAAACTGAGTGAAGTTAGAAACTTTGAACATTAAATTAAAACTAGGAATGTATGTTGTATTTGAAAAGGAAACTAACTTGTCACAACTAGGGCAGTATTATTTATTCCCCGGGGGCAGAAGCACCCATGTTTAAATGATGGCTTCAGAATGTCTGACTAATTTATGTTAAAAGAGAGAGAGAGTAGAAAAGAAAAAAGGAAAACTTGCTTTTCTGTATGAAATCTAAGCCCAGGGAGATGGCCATGAAATTTGAAGAAAATAGTGCACTGCAAGAAAAACAAAGCAAAACACAGAAGAAAAGACATAAACAATAATTTAAAGCCACAAGCGAAGTGATTTTCTGCCTTGGCAATTTTTAACACTGCATGGAATTGGAAGGTGTTTTCTTGGGTAAGGAGTGTTTTGTTTTTACAAACTGAAAACAGGTCGTAGTCAAAGCAGCAGCCGGCCCTGAGAATTCTGCTCTGAGACCAGGCTCCTGGCTCAGGTCCTCGCTGCCCCATCCAGCTCCTGCTGAAGACCACAGAGGTGCGCACTATACACACACCCACTCTGTGCTTAAATTAAATTCAGTACACTTCCAGCTAACACCGGTGCTGGACGCTTATTTTTGGTTTTCTTGTGATAACCTACCAAGTCAATCACACTAGAAATTATTAGTAAAACAAAAGCTATGAGAATAATCACCAATTTCTGTCCTTGTCATTAGGATAGAATTGTCATTATTGTAGCATTGAATACAATGAAGCTATTAACTCAAGGGGATTGCCTAGCCTGTCAACAGAGAAAATATTTTTGTCTGTGAAGCATTTTTTTGTTTGTTTTTGAAGCATTTTGTTGTTGTTAATTTGTAAGATGGCTAATTGTTCGTATGTAGTTGAATCCTGCAATTCCTGGGCAGAATATTTGGTGCAATCGCTTCCTTCTTTCCCCTGGATTTTGCCAATCTCCTAAAAACCTCACAACATTTTGGTGATTCATTTAGATACCCTTAGGTACCCTTATCTTAAAAAAGTGGCCCCTAACTTGACTTATGGACCAATTTTCTTTTAAGATCAGTATATTATGTGTAAGAGCAATTAAAAGTAATAAGAAAATTAAAATACTTCACTTTAGATTTGGGGTTTTGTTGGTTTGGGTTTTGCTGTTTCTTTAATCCTTTTTTAAATTCCTGAACATTTTAGTTCAATGCAACTCCATGTTGCAAATATTTATTAAACATTTGTAGTTTATGTCATCCAGTACTTAAGGGAAAAAGAAGGAGAAATGCAGGCTGATAAACCAACACCAGCTTTGAATCCTATTCCTTGTTCAAAACTCTGTTCATCTTGTCTCAGTTTGCCTTGCCACATAATTGATGCTGAAAAGGAACAAAAGGAAGCTGAAACTTGAATCCCAATGGAGTTATGGTAAAAATACTCAGAAAGAATAGTGTAAAGAGAACCCTCTAGGAGAGAGAGACAGCTCTAAGAACAGCAGTGAAGATGAAAAGAAAGCCTTTGAGTCTGTGGCTGAACCAATTCGGAATTCTGCAACCCAGTCAAAAGCCTACTGACAGGTCATGAGAGAAGGGTAAGACCACACAGCGTTCCTTAGGTGAGCTTTCAGGAAATGAGCTCTATTCAGCAAGCAGTGTCAATCAGGAGGCTTTGTTATGGGATATGTTACTCTGCAGTTAGGTTAGATCCATTGTGTGCGGCTCCTTTGAAAATTCAGTCATCTTGGAGAATTAGGAACAAGTCCCAGGAGGCAAATTATACAAACAACTCCATGGGAGGGCAGGATTCAGAAGCAACTTTATGTTACTTAATATGTGTATTTAAAGTTGAAAGCAAAAGAAGGAGCAGTCTTTGCTATTTCTTGCAGGAAGGAATTAAAAGACAGGTAGGATTAGAAGGACTTCCTGTTTTGCATTTTGGGAGGGCTAAAGAAAGATTTCCGATACTGCTGGAGAAAACAAACGAAATCTAAAAAGTCACAACACCTGTCTTTCTCTTTAAAATTAGTATCAGCAGAGTATATCATATCTTTATTTGAAATTTATTATGCTTTGTAATGATGATATGGCCTGAAATGAAATCCCACAGCATTTCCTGACATCATATTAGAAAGCATTTTCTTTTTATATAGAAAAAAAGATTTGTGCAGCTCTCTCAATCAATTTTTCAGCATGCACCATATAATTCTTTGAATGTCTTTGTCCCTCCTTAACAGCTCCCAGTAGAGCTGGCTTTAGACGGATAGGTAAGGAGAAGGGTTGAATGCATGGATAGAGGAATCCGTGCACAGCTATTCAAAAAGTACTTAGAAACTGCCTTTAGTGCTTTGTTCGTGACAGTCAAGTCGAACTCTACAAACTTTGAATGCTTAGAAAGTGCACAGCATCCTATTAGGCACAGAAAGAGGTGTAAATTTAAATAAGAGCTGGTCTATATCCCCAGTCTCTCAACATTTAGAAGAGAGATACCGCATAACTAATTGCATGTGAAATCTGATTGTAAGAGATCCTGTAATAGGAGCATAAATTAGGAGCTGGGGCAGAGTAGAGAGATTCATTGCCTCAGGTGTCTGTGTTTACATCTCCTCACTAAAGGAGAGATATTTCCTAATCTGAAACTATGTGTTATAGCTTTCTCTTCTCCCCCACCTCCTCGGTTCCCCAGCTAGTGCCTTGAATAGAGTAGCACTTGCCTGGAAGTTGTTCTGAAGTTCTTTCTGTGAATTACTCAGCTCTGATATTTGTGAAGAAAAGTAAGGATGCACTGAATCGTTGAGAAATTATCCTGTTGAACATTCTTAAACTTGTTTCCTTAATAAGAAGAAACAAACATCACAGGTTCCAGTAGTTCAGTCAAAATGTAGCTTGAATCAACCACAAACTTTTCTTACGTCTACATGAACAATCAGAAACACAGTAGGATTTGGTAAATTTTTCTAAAACAACAAAAGTACATGATTTTTCAAGCCATAGAATTTCTATCCCAGAAGTTAAAATTTACAGTTGTAGCATGAAAAGATCCATAAACAACTTAAAATGAACGAGCATCTTTCCAGATGGTAGTAGACTTTGGCCCATGGGCCAGAGTTTACCAGCCCTTGACCAAGAACAACGCGACTAATTAAATGTCTCTTGAAACAGACTAATTGAATTCTATTTCTGATTGAAGTCTGTGAAGAAGTGAATTAATGGCAGATACACACCTCTCCTAATGTAACCTCCCAAGGGAAGAGGACCAGTGGAAAAAACTTGCTTTTGGTGGACAGAGGCGAGGACAAAGGCAGATAAACAAAGAAGTCCAGCTGAGGAGGGAAACTGCTGCACACTCATTTTGAGACTAGGATAATTCAATAATTAAGAAAAATATTATGGAACTAGACTGCCTGGCTCTTTGAGTAAATTCCTTAGTTGTTTCTGTGTATTGGTTTTTGTAATACAGACTGATAATACCTAAGACATCAACATAATGCTGCAAGCATTGGGAAAGTTAACACATTTAACATGCTTAAAACAGTGCTTGGCACACAGCAGGCAATGAAGCAAGTGCTACGTATCTTACTTATTTACACAATGCTGTAAACCCTTTCCACCTCAAAACTAACCAAAGCAACAAGGGTAAGGATGTCAGGAGTTGAGAGTCCAGGATACAAGAATATTGTTGAAGAGGTGTCATTAAAGTTTCCTCCATTGGACAGCACCCTGGGAATAAACAGACTATTTTAAAAATCCCAGAACTGAGAATGAGAGAGTAGAGAGATGGACAGCATATTTATGTTTAATGAATCTTAAGTCAGCAGACACAAGCCATGGTTTTAATTAGGAAAACTAAAACTTGAGAGTTATAGATTTTATTGCTACAAAATATTGTCTGGATAATATACTCATTATCAATACATAAATGATTGGTTGACAAAATTATTACAAAGCCTAAAAGGATAAAGAACTATTTCAAGAGAAACTAAGTTCACGCTTCTCTAATGGATCACCAAGCATCTTTTCTGTAAACAGTGTCTTTCTTTCTGTGGCTTAATAACAAGCTCTTCTAGAGCTTTCAAGTTCCAACCAAAGATAGCACAAATGGGAACATTATGGGGAGAGATGCTACTTTTTTTTTTGTACTGGAAATCAAATTCAGGACATCATGCTTGTCAGGTAAGCACTGTGCCACTGATCTACATCACCAGCCGAGATACCACTTTTAATATTTGCCATATCCAGGCTCACACCACCTAGTAATGTTTCTGTCAGATGCATTGCAACTACAAATGTGGTGCTACAAAATTACAGCCGAGCCAAACAAATTCTTGCTACCTAGTGATATCCTAGCTGTCATAACATTATGATGGAATTCATTGTTTACTTATTCCTGGTGATGCTGGTGTAAACAAACCTGCGGTGCATAGCTGTACAGCTAGATGCAGTCTACAATTCTTGATGATGACAAACAACTATGGTAGTACTCTGCCTATTTACTATCCTACATGTACTATTTTAGACCACACTCCTACTTATTTAAAAACAAATGTACTGAAGGACAGTAGACCGCAATAAGCCAACAGCAGCTTTGTCCATCTTTATTGCATGGAGAGGCCACGTCAAGTGATGGATCTATATTCCCTACCTGGGTATAAACACACTGTGTGTTCACTCAGGGATGCATTACATAGTGGAGGTGGGATTAAGGATGCTTACTTTAAACTCACTCCCTCTTTTCCATATGACAACTTCCTTTTTCCTGTCCCAGTGGCGCAAAAAAGGCTCCAATCAGCCCCTTGTGTGTCATCAAATGCCCGCCCTAAGCGCCACTCCTGTCAGAGTTTATAAATATATCCAACACCCCGCTTTCCAGCCCGAGAATGCCAGGCTCCTGTAGCCATCGAGTTCTCTCCATGTCCTTGGAATAAAAGCTACTTTTATATTATATTTTTTCTCTTATTGCGCCAAAAACCTAACATGTGTGTCTGTACACAAAAAGAAAGGGAAACACAAACAGGAGAATTAAACACAGAGCCCCATTCATTTAATGTTTCTGGATTCAATGACCAGTGTTGAATTAAATATAGCCAATTTGAGTAATTTATGATGGATTACTCAACTTGTAATGTTTAATATAATAGCATACAATAATCTAAGCACAGATAGTTTTCTTTTGTTGTTCTACTTTTAAAAGTCAATACTTTCTCACTAATTATCCCTAGTTTTGCAGCTATGAATCAAGTAATTTTCATAGTAACTATATTTAAAACTATATTTTAAGATGGTTTGTGAAAAAGCGAAATAGTTCCTCCTAAATATATATTTGTAACTTTTTTTTCTAAATATAGAATCCAGGTTTATAGAATAAAAGTCAATTGACTGTAGGGTGAAAAACTTGATCAAACAATAAGGGCCATGTCTTGATTACTTCGCTCATTGCTGGGACAAAACTCGATCCTCAAAATTGGGCAAGGGAGGGTTTATTTAGATTACAGTTATTGGAGATTTCAGTCCATACTTAGCTGGCTCCAAGGCAGAGTGGCGTGAATAAGGAGTGACCATTCATGGAGACCACAAGTGACAATGTTGCAGGCAGCTGAGTTAGTCAGAAATATTATAAGCAGTGAGACAGGGCTGGGCCCTCAAAGGAGGCAGTGCATAAACCCAGATACCTGGCAACTGTTGAGGGGGGCCGACACCTCCTGCTGTGGGCCAGGCCTCAAGACTCTTGACCAAACAAATGCACCCATATCCTGAGGATTGATAGCCTAAATAGTTCCCCATCACCTGAGGAAGCCTGGAGTCACCATCCCATCCCCCTAGGGAAGAGTCACTGCTCTGTAAGAATGCCCCTTTCTGCATGACTCACTTCCCCTTTTGTCCCTAATGTAATCAATTTTACCTGAACTATTGATCTTATTGGCTAACTATAGTTCTGTCCCACCTTACGCCCATCTGCCTTGTGAGTTCCCAGTCTTCCTCTTCCTCAAACCCATCTCGCCCCAAGATTTTGCTCTATAAAAGTCCCAGAAAAGACAGTCCTTGGCAACCCGCTCAGGACCCCTTCTGTCTCTCTTTTGGACAGAAGCTTTCTTTCTCTCAATAAATATATTCTACTCTTAACCCCCATTGTTCCTAAAATTCATTCTTTGATTTTAGAGAACACGAACTTGCGGATATAGGAGGTCGGGTGTTTCATTCCCCCATATCAACAAGGAGCAAAAAGGACCAACACCTCCTTCTTTTCCTTATATTGTACACAGGCCATCTCCCCCCTCCTGGGAGGGGATAGTACTCAAAAAATCTCTGTGTCTTTTTCTTGAAGGGGATGAGGATATTTACAAAGTAAGAATCCTGACTCTCTGCTGAGTCTTTCAGTAAAACTTCCAAACTTCTCAAGTGGACACAAGGTATCAACCACAATAATCCAATTCCTTGAAGTGATTTGTTTGTTTCTGAATCAGGGAAATGCATGAGGAGCTGCAAGTCCTCCACACGTCTACCTAGCACCACATGCTACTTGCAAAGCACCCCAAGTTTAAAAGTAGTGTTCTTCAAGCAAAAGACAGACAACGGGGGCGTGTAAAAAAGTTGTAATCCAGTATGGACGGCACATCTGTAAGAGTACCTTGATTAAGTGTAACTGTCTTTAGTTTTTATGTGCATATATATATATATGGTGGCCTGTTAGTATGGCTGCTAATCTGTATTTATGCTAAATGATTTGTTAAGGATTTATAAAATAAATGATAAAATCTGGTGTTGGCCAAAAGAAATTGTTTTACAAAAGGAATGGAGAAGAAAATGGCAAAGTGTCAAGTTCATGTACCAATTCTACACAAGGAATGTACCACCATCATGTACTGCCAGTGTGCATTAATAAAATTTGTAAATTATTATTGCATAAAGCAATAAATTGCTTATCTAAAATACACTAGGATGATGAATGAAAAACTGCTAACATACAGCAGACGGTCAAGAAAACGAAACTTGATTATCCTCACTGTCCTTCCCATTCTGTTTCGTAAAGCAGCTTTATTCTAAGCTGTACAACAGGCAATGCAGGTTGCAAAGGGGTCTTAGCACACTTGGACGGGACCAGCCATCCCTGTCATTGATTTTAGTGACAGAGCATCCTTTAAAAATAACTCGTTCTCACATGGTACCACATACATCTTGTTGAATTGTGCCGCTGATCTTTAAAGTTCGGTTTCTGAAGTCTTGGTCAGCAAACCCTTTGCATTTGGCATAACAGCTTGGTGTCAATGTTGGCTCCACCTGCCCTACTCTGTGTGTCATGCTTCTAAGTCATCTCAGGTATGTGAGTTTGAAACGACAAAGTGAAGCAATTTATAAGAATGCCAAGTTAGAGAAGACTTATGAGTATTAACATTGATGCCTGACTCCCTCCGCATTCCCAAAGCCATGAGACTGGAGAACAGACCAGCTACGAACCTGGGCACTGTCCCTTCGTGCCCACCTCCAGGGTCTGAGAAGAGAGCACACGAGGTGCTGGAGCAGGTCTGGCTTTCTAAAGTGCCCCCGTCCCCAGCCCCAGTAAAGAGAGGAGTAAAATACAGTACCAAAAATCCTGCAGAGAAAAGCAGCCTGAGAAACTCAGTAGGAGGCCGTGAGGAAAAGAGCAAAATCATTAACGATGAGAAACCAAGCAACAGTGTTAATGGGTCTCAAGAGACTCACAGAGGTGAAGAGCTCCGTGCTCTGCCAGGCACCGGGCTCCTTCTGGATGTCACACACCAACGGAGGCCTCGGAGGGTGATGTGACCGGAGTGGTGGCGTGGGCTGCAGAAGAGGCCACTCAGGAGAATCTCAGAGGAGTGATTTTCACCTAGGTTCATTATGACTTTGGTTATGCCTAATCTATCATAAAATCTTTAATGCTATCCTTGTATCCAATTTGTTTTCTTCTACAATATTGATTTGGCCTATTTTGTGTTATCTTATTTCACACTGTGTGGCTCTATTACCGAATTTACATTCCCAGATCTCCAGATCTATAAATTGAACCATCTTACATAGCACACTTGTTTTTTGGGTTTTTTTTTTTATGTCCCTGTCCCTTTCTGATTATTCAGCTGTGCTTGGAACCCTCCCTTTCTTTTCCATACCGATCATTCTGTGTCTGTCCAGCCTGCCACCTCACTTAATACCAGGAGACTTCATTTTTGAATTCCATGTATACTCACCCCTTAGAGTTGGTTTCACTTGTTTGCTCTGCTTTAACTTGAATTATTTTTCTTAATGTTCATCATAACTTCAAAAACTAGAATGACTTATTTTGCTTTGAATTACTTAGAATCACCTGGAAGAATTTCCAAAGGGTTATATAATATCAACCCATGTCAAAGATGTTAATTGCTATTAATTAATGAACTAGTAAGATATCACAAACAGTTCAAAAGACAATTTGAAGACCAGAGACAGATGAAGAATAAGGGATTCTAAGATAAAATTACAAGTGGAAGAAAACAAGTCTACCATAGTGTAATAATCAATTGCATTTCACAATTCATAATTAATCTGCACTTCTATAGTCAAGCAGCAATTAATTATTAACTTTCCTCAGCTTTAGACCTGTGAAGTAGCTTTGAGCCAAAGAAATATGCAGAAGACTTGAATGGGTTGGTCAGATTTTCTTCTTTCAAAATGTTCCATAATTTTCCCGATATTTGCCTCTCAGTAATTCTTTGATATCTGAGTGTTGTTTTTATCCACTAAAGTATGGGAAAGAAGTAAGCCCAGGTTCTTGACATTCAGAAGAATGTTTTAAAGCACATTCATCTTTAGGTTTAGCAATAACTTTAGTTTCTCTGCTTTATTTTACAAGGTGAAGTAAGCTTCAATAGACAGCTATCCCATGTGAGTCAGCAGAACACTGAGGGTACTGGGTTTCTAATGTGCCCCCGTCCCCAGCCCCAGTAAAGAGAGGAGTAAAATACAGTACCAAAAATCCTGCAGAGAAAAGCAGCCTGAGAAATTCAGTAGGAGGCTGTGAGGAAAAGAGCAAAATCAAAGTTACTGCATTTCCACATGTATTTGTGGTGCTAAAGTCATGGTGGATACAAGTGCTTAGTGTCGTAGTGTCAAAGGAGTGGTACCAAGTTCTACTGTCACTGAGTTCTTCTCTAGTATGTGCACAAAGCAAAAGTGAACACTCACAAATGTTACTAAAGGTGCAATAAAATTTTTTCATTGTTTCTTGTCCCCAAGTATACAACTTTTTAATATTCTGTGTATAAAATTAGAAGTACATACTAAGCAAATTGGCTGAATATTAAAGTATAATACCTGTCTTGAGGAAAAGTACTCATGTAGTTATTTTTAGCCAATTGGACCACCATGATGAAAACATGACTTCAAAAAAGTGACTGACAAAATGTGGTTTTCAGACCTGAGTATTTGGCAGCTAGTTTTTCAAAAATTAAGAAGCCTGGTACTTCAAGGAAAAGAGCTAACTGTATTTGAGACCAATGATATAACCCAGTCTACCAAGGAAAAGTCAGACGAACAGAAAATACATGTCTCCACAATTAACCTGAGAGTTTTCTAATACTTTCTGATGATTTCAATGGCACTATTAATGAATTTGGTTTTTTACGTGTGACTTAAAATGTGTCAATATTAGAAAGACTGTGTAATTTAGTGGGTCAATATTTTTCAAATGACTCACAACATTACAAAATCATGAATGGTAAATAATCAAAGGCAAGAAAGATAAATGAGATGTAAATGTAATTGGGCTTAAAAGGATTATTAGTACAGTTACAGATTCCACATCTCTACGAAAGTGTAAGATTATAAAGTCTTTAACAGTTTTTCAAAAATGTTTCCCTTACATTTCCACGTGAGGCTGGATTTTGCTATGCATCAAACAAAGTAACAATTTACAATTGATTCAATACACAATAAAATGTTAGAATCTAAATATCTTTTACTAAATTCAACATTAATAATATTGACACTTGAATTGGTTTCCTATTGGTGAATAATAAATTACCACTAACTTGGCAGCTTAAAACAATAAAAATATTTTCTCTTCAAATTTTAGGGGTCAAAAGTTCTAACTGAATTTCACTAGACCGGAATACAGTTGTATGAGCAGCACTGGTGCCTTCTGGAGAATCCAGCACAAAATCCATTCTCTACTTCTTGTAGCTTCTGTGATTGTCTGTATTCTGTGGCATGGGTTATGTCACTTTCATCTCTGTTTCCTTGATGGCACAGGCTTCTCAGTTGTCCTCAAATTTCTGTGTGATTCTCTCTTTAAGGACATGCATGACTACAGTTAGAGCCTCTTCAGAGCATCTAGGAAAATCTCTACCTCAAACTCATTGATTTAATCTCACCTCTGTTGCAGCACAAGTTAAGGCTCCGGCGATTAGGCATGATGACTTTGGAGACAAGTGTTCAGGCTACCACCACCACACACCACTTCACATTACATAGAAAAATCACTTCTACATGGAGTTTAGCTCTTCAGTGAAATTTGCCAAAAACCAAACAACTAAATAGAAGCAATCAAAGGAAACACAAACTGGTATTTCACCAAAGAGAATATAAAGTAGGTACAGACATGTTAAACTTCACCAATAATCAGAAAGATAAAAGTTTAAGTTGTAGCAAACATAGACTAGTTAAGATCTGTAAAGTAATCACTCCAAATGACAGTAATGATGTCAATTAGTAGAAACTAATACATTCCTAGAAAAGAATTAAATGTAATCACTTTGGAAAACTATAAGTTGGTTATAATAGTTACTAGTAATTCCTAATAGAGCACTTCAATTCCCAGATATACACAAATGAAATATGTGAGACACATATATGATTGCCATAGCAGTATTATTTGTAGAAATGAGTGAATTTCTATCTCCCCAACATAATCCTGAACAAAAACAAGCACAAAGAATACTTATAGTATAATTCTTCTAATAGAAAGACCAAAATCAAACAAACTGAACCAAAGTTGTTCAGCATAGGGTAATGATGACTTTTTTTTAAAGAAAATAAAACAAAGCAAAACAAAATGGAACAAAGCAGATCAGAACAAAACAACGCAAGCAACACAGGATTTCAAAACAAGACAACAGGAAATCAGCAGTGGCTATCATAATGTCTTTTCTTTTCTTCAAAACAGATGTCTATATCTTCACACACAATGAATTCAAACAAAACATGATAGTGTAAAACCAGTCAAAACAAAGAATCAAACATTACAGGCTTTCAAAACCAGACAATAGGAAAATCAACAGTGGCTACCATAATGTCTCTTGTTCTCTTCAAAATAGCTGTCCAGCATCATTGGACTTCAAAACAAGATGATAGGAAATTAGCAATGGCTATCATAATGTCTCATTTTCTTCTAAGTAGCTTTTGATACTATCACACGTAATAAAATCAATTCTTGCAAACTCTTTTCTTTTAATTTAAAGAAAATTTTTGAAACAGAAAGAGGGTAGAAATAATACAAAATCTCAAAAACAAAACAAAACAGAAAAACAAAAACAGTAACCACTAAGAAATCACTAGTTGATAATTACATATTTTCCTCTTTGAAGTAGTTGTTCAAGTTATAAAAGTAAAACCTACAAAGTGGACATCCAAACAGTGAGACTGCAATCAGTTTTGTTCATCCATCCAACTAAAACTTTAGCAACATGGTTATTAATCCCACACACTCAAACATACATGCAGTTATATCCTTTAGAATACTTTCTTTTCCTCTCTTTTTTTTTCTTTACAATAGCTATAATCCATTCTCATAAACTACTTAGAAGTTCTACACATGTATAAGTCTCTACACTTATACCTAGCCTTTCTGTATTAGAGGGAGAAACAAATCAAAACAAGTCAAACATACAAATTCCTAGAGAAACATGAAATGGAAAGGACATATAAAACCACAATTCTAGGTGATCTACGGTAGTGACTATGATATCTCTTGTTATTTTCAATAAAACTGTCTATATTGTCAAACATAGTATAGTTAAATTTAGCATTGCATTACACTATCAATAAAATCTAAACATTGGAGACATTATAGGACTTCAAAGGCAGTTAACAATCAAACCAGAATGGGTATCTTATTAAATCCTGTCATCTTCAGAGTAGTTGTCCCTATTCTCAGACTCGACACTTTCAAGCATACCAGATTCAAGTAAAATTAGTCAAGGTAAGACAGCGATAACCAATTTTCTCTGTCTTATCTCTGCCATGCTATTTTTCTGTTGTTATTTGTTTACTTTTCTCCTTCTTTCCACTGTCTGCCCCTTTCTTTGAGGCCTTTCTGCCATTGTTCCTGGAACCCTGGTGATTTTCTTCTCTCTCTCTAGAATGTCCTTCAGTATTCTTTGCAGGGTTGGATTGGTGGTCACAAACTCCCCCAGTTCCTCTTTGTCATGGAAATATCCTCCCTCCATTAATTTTGAGAGACAGTTTTGCAGGGTACATCATTCTGGGTTCAAGGTTATTTTCTTTCAGAGCTTGGAATATTTCACTCCAAGCTTTTCTTGATTTGATGGTTTACATTGAGAAGTCTGCTGTGATTTTATGAGTTTTCCTTTATAGGTAATCTGTTTCTTTTCTCTGACTGCTTTTAATATTCTATTCTTGTGATGGATTTCTGGGATCCTGATTATTATATGTCTAGGTGTAGATCTGTTTTGGTTGTAGGTGGCTGGAGTTCTGTATGCCTCATTTATCTGAACTTCACTTCCGTTACCTATGTTTGGGAGGTTTTCCTTAATTATTTCTGTGAATAGACTTTTTATTTCATTTGTATTTATTGCTGCATCTTCATTCACATATTTTATTCTTAAGTTATAAATCCTCTTGTCATCTTCTAGCCTTTGTATCATTGCTTCCTGGTTCCTTGTTATTTTTAAGAGATCCTTCCTTTCAGAATCATATGTTGCAAATCTATCTTCAAGTTTTGAAAGTTTGTCTTTAGTTTCTGTTAAAAGATTTTGCCAGCTTTCAATGGAGTTTTTAATTTCCTAATATTCTCTTTGGATCTGTTTCATATATTCTAGGTTTTGTTTATATTCTTCATCAAAGGCTTCTCTTCTTTCTCTGGGTTCCTCTATTCTTTCATTTGTGCCTACTTGAGGATTACCCAGGACTTCTTTTATTAATCTTCTTATATCTTGCTTCACCTGAATTAGAATTTCACATTTAAATTTGTCGATGAGGTCATGGACATATTTCTTTCTTTCACATGAGGCTGTCTCTGACATTACAGGTTTGCTGCTCTCAACTTTCTCTGCATTTACCTCTGCTGGACTCCCTTTCCCTGGTTCCGCAGTTAGACACCTTTTGCTGTTTCTCTGTCTTGTCATGTTTTCAGCCCCCTTCAGACGGGTGGGTGGTGGAGGTCTCTGGGCCTTTTGTATTGCTTACAGTTTTTTCTGCAGCACACTTGCTAGGGAAGTACCGCCCCCCCCCAGTCCGCTGCGGATCTGTGAGGTGCACACTGAGAGCCAGCCCTTCCCCCTACGTCAGTCAACCAGTTTATGCTTTAGCAAGTTCCTGTATTCCCTGGGGATGCCACTGGCTCACAGCAACCTTGTCCCGGCTATTGGGTTTCAACCGGGGGCCTGGCCCAGCCAAGCAGATCCCACCAATCTGCTTTGGACTAGGCGTCGTCAACTGACACCGCCTCAGGTTTTGATTCAAGCCGGCCCTGCCCAACTCCAAAATGTCATCTAGCCAGTCCTCCCATTCTGGGGAATCCAGTTCCCGTCACTCACTGAAGTTCACACAGCTCGACTGGCTGTTTCTACTCCCTGTCGCAGCGTCTCCCCCAGCCGAGGGTCTGGAGCTCACCAACCCCTCTCTCTGCAGGGCCGCGATCTCAGCTTGATCATGAGTCACTTGACTCTAAGACACACCCAGTACAGCGACTGGGGCTTGCCCAGCTCCAACCCTCCATCCCCACTTCTTCTTCTTCTTTCTTTTTTTTCTTTTTCTTTTTCCTCAGTTTCCTCCTGGGTCATGAGAATTCCTCTCCTTTTGTCTGGCTTTCTCCATGTTGTCAGATTCCAGCATCTGAGTTGTTTTTTTTCAGAGAGGCTTTCTTATGCTACCACTCAGTTGGCCATCTTGGATCTCCAATACTTGTAAACTCTTTAGGAGAATATATAGGCATGTACAAGCCTGTACATATACATCTGTCCTTTCTATGAGAATGATGATTTTTGTTGGAAGGAAGAAAGGAGTAGCGATCACCAAGACCTGTGATGAAGATAATGTTTCTTTTAGACTTGATGACAATCTAGCGAGTAGGTTCATTTTGTAATAGGCTTATATTCCATGTGGTTTTCCTGCATGAGTTAGATCCCTATTAAGAAAGTTTTTAAAAGTCTGTGAACTTATAGAGACAGGTGCCTAAAATTTATTTTAAGTGAAAAGAGAACAAAATTGATCATGAGTTTATGAATAAAATATAATTTTTGCTTTTAGAAATAAAATTGTGGGGCCAGGGATTTAGCTCAGTGGCATAAGCATCTGCTTTTTAAGTGCATGGTAGTAAGTTCAATCCCCAGTACCAAAATAAAATAAAATAAAATAAAGTTGTGATATGTAAATTTTTATGTATGAATAGTTGATGGAAAAGAATGTTTCTTCTTTCCTTCATTAAATGTTTCCCTATCATCTCAATTTTTATGAAAGATGTATACTGTTTGGTAAATAAAATGTAAACAGCTTTAAGAAATGAAAAAATAGGGCAGACATGGTAACATATGCCTATAATCCCATACTCGAGAGGCTGAGGCAGAAGGTTCTCTGTGAGTTCAAGGCTAGCTTGGGCTGCAAAGTTCACAGCCATCCTGAACTGCATACTGAGACCAGTTTAAAAAGTGCTAACTTTTTGTTTTTTGTTTGGGGTTTTTTTGGTATGGGGATCAAACTCACAATCTCACTCTTGTGAGGCAGGTGCTTATACTGCTGAGCTAAATCCCTGGACCCTCTGTTCAAAAAATAAAAAAGAAGGAGAGAAAGAAAGAAAGAAAGAAAGAGTTATAAATCAAGTAAAATAATAATTATTACTATAAATATGCTATTGAATATTCAATATGTGCCAGGCATTTTCTATTTATTATTTAATTCTCTCAGTAATTCTAAAACTTAGTAGTTTTTAACCCATTTTAACATAGAAAGAAACTAAGTGTAAAATAGTTAAAGATATCTGGCTACTAGATAACAATTAAAAGCTAGATCCACATCAAGGTAACCTTACTCTGGAGAATAATACACATATTTAGTGCCGTTTTTATTACAATGAAGAATTATTTAATAGCACTATTAGCATTCAATAAGTCATTTCTCTTTGAGAACAAGGATTGTTTGTAAGTCAGTGATTGTTATCAAATAAAATATTAATCTTCATTACTTACTAATGTGTTTGTTTTTAAAGGTGTTGAAAATCATTTTGGAAAAAGAGTTTCTGCATTTATTTCTTGTGGAAGGAAGGCCCACTGTTAAGTTCAGATGTGGAAGTTCTTAAACTATCTTGGCTCTTCCTGCAAATTTGAGCATTACCACTAATGTGCTCCTCCCTAGCACAATACAGTAAGAATGCCACAGTCCTTCTCTGAGTGATACTGCTGAGTGTCATTTCAAATACATTATCTATTAGTACATTATGCATAAGCACAGTAGCCACTGAAATGTAGAAAGGCAAACAGGCTGCAACAGAAAATTTGTTTGCTGCTACTCTTTTCAATTGGTGAAGTGAGCTACAAAATGAGCTAAGGTATAATTTGACATTATTTTATGGCAATCAAATTTTACACAAAGCAGAATCAATTTGTTTTATTTTGATAAGTTGTTGGTTGTATGTTAAAAAGTCAAATAATTTAGCTAAAATAAAGATCTAGTTTAATCGTTCACTAAAATATAGACTGAGAAAAAGAGTGCAGCCACTAGTAACGGGAGGGAAAAGGCTGCGCAGAAAAAGGGAAAAAAGTGTGAATATGAAATGAAGTGTCTTTCTAGACTATTCACATTTTTCAGAAAGCAGTTCTTGAATTCTGTGTTCATGCATCAGAATTAGAAAATATCAGAAAAGAAAACTGGCAAGATACAGTAACATATTAAGGGCATTACTGACAAAACTTACATGTAGCAGCCAAAAGTTGAAAATTCTTCAGCGGTCTAGCCTCAGTCTTTCATTGTATGTCAGTGAAAAAAATATTATTTGGGGGCTGAGTTTATATGTGAGATGACAGTTGGATACTTTAGGCTGATCGGCAGGAATCTTAGCTAACCTATGAAGGTTATATAAGTCATAAATTTTCTGAGAATCTGGATCAATCTGAAAATAACACCCAGGGGATTGACACCAATCTGCTAAGCTAAAGTTGCAGGCAGGGTAACATCTTACTCATGGTAACTTAATGCCCACAGCAGGTCATCGGACAGGCAGGAGACACTCGGTGTATGCCGGCATGTCTGAAAAAGTGAGGGTGGACAGTTGAGTGGGTTACAACAAGAAGACGGTGAAATTACCCTACAGTAATGAGATTATCATCCACGTATCAGGTGCACCCTTTTAGAATACTGAGCTTTGTGCAGACAAAGCAAGCTTCAAGTGATGAACTTAACTCATGTTTTAAACATCTACTTTGTCTGTTTATCACAAAACTGAGCCAGATAAGGAGCTGAATAACTAAGATGACTATTTAGAAGTTCATCATTTTAAACAATGTCATAATTTGATATAAACAACACATTCTACTATATATGAAGTCATTTTTTTAAAAAAAATTTTTGGTCGAACTTTCTTACCAGATTGATTCTCTTCCTTGTTTTTAAATAAAAATGACATTAGTGGGCAGTCCTCAAGCACTCAGATTCTTAGGTAGTCTGAAGTTGAAAGCCCTCTAATTTATACACGCTGCACAAATATAAATGGCTCTGGTAAAACTGGAAACCAATCACTTTCTAAACCTTTAATTTAATTTTATCCAATTAATTCTCTTTGTCACCCTAAGGCAAGTTAAGTATACCCTTTTAGAACACTTGAAGGAAGAAAGGGAAGGAATTGTCTCCTGACAAAGGAGATCTTTTAGTGGAAGATAGTGTTACTGATACAAAGATGTAAATCTGCTTGTTCTTGTAAGCAGTGTCCTACAAGAGCTCAAGGCACCAGTAGATCGCATAAGAGGCTTCCCTAAGACTACACTGTGTATTACATACATATTAGGTATGTAAATGTTAATGTTAATCTGCTAAATGTTAATGTTTTAGTTTTTGCTTCTCATTTCTCTTTGTGTTTCTTCTCTTTAAATCCTCTGTTTAATTTCTTTTATTCATTTAAAAATTGTATCCATAGCGTGGATAGCACTATATTAAACTTGTGGTGGTCAAAGATAGTCCAAACTGGATAAATGCCTGATTTTTGGGTGTATGCGGTATAACAAGATATGCAATAAGGGAACAATAAAAGATTTAAGATGCACTGGAAATGAAAAATATATGACTCAAGGAGAACTCACATAGTAGCCTGACCTATATTCGTGAAAACAAGAAATTTATGTGAAACGTGAATAACCCTGAGCTTGTCAAAAGAAAGCAAGCAGGCAGGAGAGTGACTGTGCATTGCAGGTAGAGAAGAGTAAGTGAAAAAGGTTCACCATGAACCATTTAGACACGGCAAAAGGCACCTTGTCTAGAACAAAGCAAAGGGGAGTGACTTCGGATTGGGATACTAAGTCTGCAAGTCCAAGAGTTGGAGAATCCTATGTACTCTCACAGTCACAGTGTGGAGTGATTACTGGGGAAACTGACATGTCCAAGAAGACCTCATGGCGGCTTGGAATATGGTAGACGTGGAGAGAAACTGGCATAGGACATATAAGGAAGAGCAAGACTGTCACTCATTGAATACCAGCAATAAAAATGACATAAAAAATGAATGCTCACTGTCTGATGTACAGCTGAATGGAAGAGTATCCTCCTCTGAAATAATAAACAATGGATGAAAAGCAGGTTTGGTTGAAAAAGAAGACTGTACATGATCACACTGAGATGAAAGTGTCTTTGAAACATTAAAGTGCAGTTTTCAGTGGACAGGCTAAAAGGAGGGTGCTTGATGGGAAAATGGATCTGCGAATCATGTGCAAGGAAGAGTTGCGGTCAAGGGCATGAGGAAGACCATAGAGTAGACAGAGAGAACTATCAGGTGCAGAAGAAGATGAAAAAGGAGATGCTGACGGATACCTACAGGAGCAGTAAATAAACAGTAACATGCAGTATCCAAGAAGATCATGGGAAAGTTTAGACAGAGTTCTGGGAGTCCACACAATTCCCTGACCGGAAGGCTTCTTTGTAAGGCATAGAGAAAAAAGTAGATTGGAAAAAATTGACATCATAAGTATAGACAAGATACAGGAGAAACTTGAGGGAAGAGAGAAATCAGAAAAAAAATGTAGGATGAAAAAGAATTGAGCACATTTAATTGTTGACTGGAACTATTAGTTGAGCGGGAAGTATAAGTATATAGAAAAAATTTAAAACTGAGAATCTATAACCTCAAAAATTTGGAGCAATGAAATAAACATACTGAGAGAATATTTTTCCTAGAGGGTGATGAAATGCAGAGACACATGAACACTGCAGCTTCCAATCTGGATCTTTAAGCTCCACCCTGGATCTAGATTTGCCCTGCCTGTCACACTGCTTATGGCATCTTCTCTCCCTGTCTCTTATATTCTCCTCTTCTTGCTTTACTTTTTAAAAATCAAGTGTATTTTTAACTGGTACATTAAGAAAAACAACACACACACAAGAATCATACGTATTAGTGAGGTAGTGTGTGAGGGTTTGATGATGCATATACCCTGTGTAATGTTGAAGTAAGATTAAAGACATCTATCTCTTCCAACATTTCTTGCTTCCTCATTAACCGGGAAAAACTAATAAGATTCACAGAACACAACTTTGGGATAGATTCCTCTAAGAATCTCATGATTACATGATAGGGTTCTTCTTTGTCATATGAATCCATATGAGATTTCTTTCCTATTTCAGACATTTTTAACCATAAAATAAAGCAGCATGACTGACAAAGTACTTTCAAAACTTAGTGGGGAAAATGTTAAGGTGAACTTTTGTTTTGGCTTGGTTTTTTTGGTTGCATTGCTGTATCTCATCAGCCGGTGCTTGCTCTAGCTGCATCCACCTGGTATGGCAGAGAGAGGGCAGAAGTAGAATAAACTTGAATAAGCTGCTTACAGTGATTGAGGTCAATTCAGTATCAAGATAGAAGTTCTTCTTAAATGAAGTGGAGCAGAGATCAGAACCCCACAGATGCATTGTAATTCACACTCACGCACAGTTTGTCTTTCATTTCGACGCATTTTGAAAGGGATCACATACAGAGAGCTATTCATTTTCACAAGGGTTATTCTCTTCGGGGGAAGTTCAGAAAAATTGCCCTACTATATATATACGTTTAAAGTTTCCGAAGTTGAAATTTTTCTGGCACCTTTAGTGCCTCTCCTAGACAAAAGCTGATTCTTTCCCAAGTATTTTGCTCTCTAAGGAACACTGTATCCTTCCTTCTAGGTGATTTACTGTGTTATCTGCATGTTTTAAATCCTCCTTGTCTGTTCTACCTTCCTCATATTCAGTTATTTCCACTCTGTCAATGATTTGTCAAAAAGGGCAAAGAGACCCACGTCTATTGATAACGTACTGCAGTGTCTACCCATTTATTTTTGTTACCAAGCTCTTAGTTCAGCAAAATGGGGTGTTAGTCAAAGATTCTATTACTGGTAGATCGTATCTCCTCATTGGGAAACACAGTTTAAGATTAAGATAGTGCCACAGAGACTGAAAATGAGTCTAGTATCCTATGGAGTTGCAAGAACCCTATTTAGCACTTACTAAAACCTAAACATTCATCAGGTAAAATCATTATCAGTATTTTTCTCAAAGTAGCCTTTTAATATTTGGTCTAGAAAATAAAATGAATCTCCTGCTGAGTTTTATAGGTGGTTTGATTTTCATTTTCTGTGGATCTTTCAATTTCTATGATATGAAAACCTCAGCCAGGTATGGTAATCACAGCACTGTAATCCCAGCACTGGGAGGCTGAGGCAGGAGGATCACAAGTTTTAGCCCAGTCTTGGCAATTTAATAATTTAGTGAGAACATGTCTCAAAACAATAATAATTATAATAAAAAGTACTGGGAAAATAGCTCCATTCAAAGGCTCTAAGTCCTATCCCCACACTGCAAAAACAAAACAATTACAAATATATAATTATTTGTATGCATTTTAAGTAAGTGGTTTCCTATAGTTGTTTGATTAAGAAAGTAGATTAAACAATTTACTGCAAAAGTAGTATTAATCTCAAAAGAATGGGAGCTAAAAGGGATTCTAAAGACTGATTTGGGATATCAAATATTCATTAGTAAATAATTCTCAGAGAAATAAGAAAACAAATAATTATTATTTTCTAATACTCATTTAATTTCTCAAAAGCCTCTCGGATAATTTTGCTCAGCACCAGATTCTACTAGTTTGCTATTTCTCAACATACTCTCTATATTATAACTGGTTTCCCCACTGGTCCTGACCTATAAACCTACACAGAGAATGGGAAGAGCCAGAAAATTAATGCAAGAAGAATACTCATCGTGTATTAACAACTATCACTTTGAGATTAACTCAAAATTCTTTTTATATTTTTTAGTTTTCTAAAATATATGAGTTTTTCGCACCTTCCTAAGTCTTAGTATTTTATAAGTTATGGATTTCATGCCTTGGGTCTCAGAGCCAAAAAAACTATGTCACAGTGAGAACTTTCAATTTGTGAAACAGATGGTGACTTTTGAACTGTGCTAAGTCTATAAGACATTAGATTTATTCACAAAATGTTGCCATGTCAATATGGAAAGTTTGGCAAGATTTTCATTTTAAAAAGGTCAGTCTTCAGTACGTCAATATTAATTTCTGTACCTTTTCCATCAACTCCTCCATCTGGTATTTCTTATAAGAAATACAGGAAACCTAGAGCTCACTATGGGAAATACAGACAATACTACATTGTTACTGTGGCATTTGGTTACAGAGATGTAAACATTGCTCTTGCGTCTTATCAGCGTCCACATTATACCTGGACAGCACATCGTAACTCAGTTTATCCATGTTAAATTGAAAATTTACTGAAAACTAAAGCTTTGCCATTAAATAAACTTAAGATACTTCTGAAGGATAGTTATGGATCTATAATCAATAATTTTAATACTACTTAGGATTATTGGGTAGAGTTCTCTGTTGTTATACACTGTTCTTAAAATGTGCATGCTTTTTGAAAAGCAAAGAAGTTTGGTGCCTAAAGATTCAGAAATAAGAAAAAGCTTTCCAAGTAAAAACATCCTTATCTAAATGTGAACATGAATCTATACCATTTGCCTGCTGAACAAAGTATCAGCGAGCCCTACCAGTCAGTCTCATATTAAAAAATATAGCTTTCAAGTGATGGACTATGAAATCACTTTGTTAATCCTAAGTGAACAATTAAGTTCAGATTGTCAAAATGGAAAAACAATTAGTGACATCAAAAAATGAAGACTCAAGTCCACAGCACCTCATCATCCAGTGCGCTAAGATGAGAAGCCTAGAAATAGACAGTTGTTGGCCCTTCCGACTCAGAGAAACCACCAAGACTCAGTTTAAGAGAAAAAAAAGCAGCAATTGGCTAGGACCTCCACTGAGTGGAAGGCAGCTGCATTTTGAAGAAAGACTAGGAATTTATCAGGGATTGCAGATGGAAGAATGTCTGCAAAAATAACGCCAGGCTCATGTCAGATAAGCTATGGAAACTGGGTAAATAATACAAAGGGAGAAGAAGAACGTTCAGCTCTTCAGCAATCAATCACCAGACACTGTTATTTCTAATGTGGAGAATTACAATAAATAAAAATAAAAAACAAGAAAAAAGCTTGAGCACTAACAAGATATGCTAATCAGGCAAAGTGGCTCACTCCTGTAATCCCAGCACTCAGGAGGCTGAGGCAAGAGGATCGCCATGAGTTCAAGGCCAACCTGGGCAACATAGTGAGTTCAAGGTCAGCCTGAACTGCATAGAGAGCCCCTGTCTCAAAGCAAAACAAACAAAACAAAAGAAAAAAAAGGTAGGCTGAGGCAGGGTGGCAGGGTGCATGTCACTCTCCTTTGTTATTCATGTTAGATTTCTGCAGCTGTCAGAAATACTGTTAAAGAATTCTGAATTACTCTTCTGGGGTAGCAGAAAAGAGACGTCCATGCTTAGAACCTTCTCTCCAAAAGCCCAATGAGTGTGCAGTCTATCGTGTTAAGACGAGATTTTGACAGTTATGGAAGAAGATAGTAAAAAGCAAATGAGAACTTCTGGGCAAATTGAGTATGGAGACATTTAGGCAGAAAAGTAATAACTGATAAAATCAAAGAACGCTGCTACTTTGTGTAGCTAAAATTCAGGATTTAGTGTGTTGAAAACTAAGATCCATGAATACCATGAAGGAGGACTGTTTTAACAATACAGATTTTCATTTCATGTACATTTCAATCCACTCCTACAGCCCCACAGCACTCCCTAACTGGGACCTGTCCTCGCAGTTAGATGTTGGATTGCTGCCTTAAAACAACTGCCAGGAAAGTCAGGTTAGCGCAACGATTATTCAGAGCTGATCCTCAGCATTAGGCCTCTCTGTCTTAATTAATTTCTTTCCAATAATTCCCATGGAGTGGACTTGAAATAGAGACCAGACAGTCTCTAAAAAATAAAAAAGACCACCAACCAACTTTCTAAAGGACTTTCTACATCGACGGTCTTCTCAACAAATCATGCACAGCATCATCAATATATTGCATGAAAAGTAGATAGGGATTGAGATAAATTGTTTCACAATTTAACATCTGTAAATTCCTCATCACCTAACACAGCAATTAGCTAACAATAATTTAAGACTTTTCAAAAGATTTATTTTTTATTGAAACCTAGTACTCTGGATAGGGACTGATACCAAGACAAAGTACAAGTAAAAACTTTTGAATATTTCTCAGATCATTTATTCTAATCATGAGACATAGTAAATTTCAGATTTTATGGTATGTGGTATACAAATGGCACCTTACCTCTCTTAGTTTTCCACATTGTGATAGCTGAATCTAATTGCCAGTAATATCAGGAAACTCCAATTCTGCAATCCTGCCCTTCACAGATAAAACATTACCAAAATTAAAACAAAAGGAAAGTCCAAACAAAACCCTATAGCAGTTACTGTAAAGTGGGGACTCACTCAGCCTTATATTATATCCACAAGTATCCAATGCTCTCTCTTGACAAACGGGAGCTAACTAAACACGTGCATAATAGTTCCACCACTTAGTGTGCAAAAATTCCCTAATATAGTGGACCAGGATCAGTTCACTTATGGCCTGGGAATCCTTTTCCCTCCCAAGTAATAAAATAGCAAAGATCCCTTCTTTTGCTTGCACAGCAAGAGCAATGTCACTCATCCCTACCACTAGGGTACAAGAGCAGACATTAGGGCAGAGTATCTCAAATTCTCTGGCACGTATGTGTTAGAAAGACTGATGGAGGCACAGTCCCAGCTTGGCTTAAATTCTGTATACAATTCCTAGAAGAAGAAAATGTAAAGTCTTGTGCTGATGATGGACATAAATCACCAAGAAGCACATGTTATACTTAGACATAGGTGCATGCACTCCCAAGGGTTCCTAAAAATATTGGACCATGAGATTCTTGTTTATTTTTCTCACTTTATTAGTACATGTGTGGGGTTGATAGTGTTCCCATTGGTTGTGGGAAGTCAAAACATGCACATAACACATCTTCATTCTTCCTTCCATCCACCTTCCCTACTGCAACAGAAGGCAGAAACAACAGAACAACACCCAGGATTTGGAGGCAGATTGATTTTACTTCAATGGGCACTGTTGAGATCACTCCCAGAATATCAGGCCCCGATCCCTGGAGATCTAAAGCTTATATGGGATAAGCAAGAGGAAACACAGAGGCAGAATGTCTTGTCAGCTGGGGGATTGCTTCTTACAATGTGCATCACAGTGACCAGCTGTGCATCACAGTGATCGGTGGTTTCTAAGAGACAGGAGCTACTGTAACTGGAACCGGAACTGTCACCTGGGCAACCTGAAGAATTCTGACTGGGGAGGGCAGGCAAAGTACCTGCTAAAGTACTATGTCCTCTACTCATCTCTTGATTCCTTTTCCATATTTTTTTGTACAGTTTAAAGCACATGATGCTTACGTTCCTACTTAGAATTGGCACATGTCGGAATGCATCCCTGTTCCTTTTTACATCCCCTCCCCCTGCCCTTTCCTCCATCTCTGGGTCTCCTTCCTCTTTGAGAATGAACTATCACCCTGTTTCCTATTATCTTTCTTTTATTTTGCTCTTTATTTTTTACCCCGAGTTTCTCATGTAAGAGAAATCATATGCTATATAAGCTTGTGTATGTGATTAATTCCATTTAACATCCTGGTCTCAAGGTTCATCCATTTTCCTACAAAATGAGTCTAATAGATCCTTGTTTGGAGCAGAGTGGCATTCTACCACGTGTAAACACATTTTCTGTATCCATTCATCTGTTGATGGACAGACATATAAGCTACTTCCAAGCTTTAGTGATTTTGAGTTGTGCTGCTATAATGTAAATACGCATGGATCACTGTAATATAACGTCTTCAACTCTTCTGGAAGTGGAGGAGATTCTATAAGGCATTGTAATCCTGAAATTAAGAAAATTCTCAGATTTTGAGGTGTAGGAATCATATCTTAATTCAGATTCATTGGAAACAAACTCTTCCATGTATGTGAGATGCAGGACGTTTTCTCAGCAATTCTCTCAGCAACAACAGCTGGAAAGAAAGTGCAGACCGAAGCAGGTTCAAGAGGCTGAATGGCAGCAATCATACCAGCAGCTTCAGTGGCCACCAGGAGATCTGAAGTTCAGATTCCTGTATTTTCCTGAGCTGACTGCCCACCCCTGGGGAACCTGGGCAGTGGTACCACAGCATCCTGGTACCACATGTGGGGAGGCTCCAGACCACACCAACACTCACACATGGTGAAGCCCAGGACTCTTAGGGCTACTCTTACTGAGACAAGCTAATGTTGTTATTAAATAAACATATATCATCACACTCACAATCACCCCATCATACCAAGCAGGCAGTAAGGGTGAAATTAACAGATGAGTGGCTCCCATTTCACCCTCAATTATTGGGAGCCACTTATACAAGAGTGACTCTTAGGGTGTAGGGCTGAATACAAATCATGCCAGCCCATGAACACCTCTTGCAGAATCTGTGCCATTGGTTGATACCCCATTAGAACAGAGACCTGGGTGCAAAGCAGAAGGGGGCTTCCCAAAGGGAGGCACAGAACACCTGGAAGCAGGACTGCGAAGGGCAAAGGTAAAGGATTCTCTATACGGCTGCCAAGAATTTTGCCTCTCTGAATCTTTCTTTGAAACATAAAGAGAAAAACATCATTTTCTGCCATACAGGTCCCTGTGAGTATCATCTGTATGAAAGTGCTTTGAAAAGCATCAACTATCCTGAAATGCAGTGTTACTATTATGGTTTATCATCTGCCTCAGTCTGTGGCTGCCTTACAACTAGAGAAAGGATGCACACTGACCTTTATTTTGTGATAGCTCATCTAAAACATTTCCTAATTAGGCAATTGGTAGTGTTATTAATGACTTCCCACTGAAGGCGATCTTCTTGAAGTACCTTGCTGTTTACCTTGCCTCCTTTAGAATTTCACAGAGGGAACTGTCTGGGGTCTCGCTCTGGTACCTGACATGAAATTACATTACCAGGGTCACAGAGTGGGTGCCTGCACTGTAATAAGCAGGCTGGTTTCCATGGCAGCTGGTGAGAAAGCTGTCCAGGTAACTATGAGCACCACACGCCAGGGAATGGTGAAACAAGATGTTATTTACAAGACCTACCTAACAGGACTTTCGTTTGAGTCAACTTGTCATGACTATTAATAGTAATCTAATAAATAACAGCATTTAGACAAGCACTGAGATAAATATTTGACTCACAGTCTCATTTACAATATCTTTGAGGAGTAGTTACTTTTATGATGCTCATTTTACAGATGAGGAAACTAAGACCTAGGAGATGAATTAATTTATCTAACATCTTACAGTTAGTAAGTAATTTAACAGTACTTCCAGCTAGGACATTTCACTCTGTGTCCTATATCAGTGGTGGCAAACCTATTAGAGCTTTCAATGATACAACAGTCCACTGTGGGACATATAGGGCCATTACCATCCTGTATATTTAATCACCCAACACAGTTATTGCTACTCAGATTTTTCTTCCTGAAACCCTTTCAGTGAGATCACTCTCAAATCAAAGAATCTGCAAAGTGCCCCGCTTTCCACAGCAACTGTCATTTCAGAAACAAAATATATGTCTTATAATCAGTTCCTTTATCAGCCCCTTAACTATCCATTGTTGGCCGCCTCTAGTACCCACCTAAAATGGGCTTCCCATTCCATCAGGTCCATGACTCTTACTGCCCCAAAAGTTCTGCTAGCTTCCCCCTTCAGCTTGGTCTTAGCTGACACCACAGTTCCTCCTTAGAAAGGTTCTGTTAGGGGCTGGGGATTTAGCTCAGCAGCATAAGTGCAAGCACATGGTCATGAGTTTGATCCCTGGTACCAATAAAAAAATTTTTTTTTAAAATAGGTTCTGTCTTTCCTGCCAAGCTGTCCACTATTCATTCTGTGAGCTGATTCTGTTCCCAAGCTGTCCTTGCCCATAGCCAGTTCCACTTCACACTTAAGTATGAAAAATGGCTTTTTTCTTCTCAATTCCCAGCACATTCTATCTGCTGATGATGTCCCTTGGATTTTGGATAAATGATGATCTCAACCCCAAAATCAAGCAAGAATGGTGCAAAGATCTTATCCTTTTCTCACACTTGAGCTAACATAAAAATTCAAGAAATACTATAAGCACTTTATGAAGGTACCTGAATCCCAAGACCACATGTGGAACTGACAAGTTATAGCAGGTATGTGTGAGCTGGGATGTTACAATTAGAAGAAAGATAATCATATAGATTTGTCGTGGAATCGTACTAAAGGAGACCGTTAAGTGTATGAAGCCTATGGAAATGTAGCTTTTCACTGGGATTAGTTAGTTTGGCCTCTACAGATACACAAAGGACATGTTCATGCAAGAAATTAGAAATTTTACTTAAACTTAATGGAAACTCCAAAAATTATATTCAAAAAGAAAAGAAATTAGCATTAGTAGAAGGTCTTCAAGGTTACATGAAGAATTATTGATTCTAATTTGTTCTTGAATACCTAAATTAGGTGAGTGATGAAATAGCCATCCCTAATTGAGCTCTTACTACCTCCCAAGCACATTTTTACTTACCTGTTTTCATTTGTTTATTCTTAAAATTCACGCAAAAAAATGTTACCATACTTATTGGAAAGCGGTGCCTGAGAACAATGAGAAATCACAGTTTTCAAAGTCGACCAGTCTGAATCTGGTGACCAACTCCAAGCACTACTGTAATATAGGCAATAAATGAAATCAAAGTGTTTTGTGCTTTGCAAATTTCATGAAATCATTATGAAATTTTCAAAAGTCTCCAACTTTTTAATCATAACATTAGCTATATAAGAAATTTGCAAGTGTGATTATTTATATAAAACATTTTTAACCTAAATTTTTCTTTTCTGCTTTGACATGCAATTACCATTTTCTTTACTAAGAAATTTTACAAGAAAAGAAAAAAAGAAATTTTACAAAATTAAATTTAGTTAAAAGTATTTAATAATTGCAATAACACCTTGAACAAAAAATGAAATCAATATACTATATATCAATTCTGGAATTAACATAAAGGACTGATGGAATTTTTTTAACCTACAAAATTCATAGCTATGATAAGCTAAACATGTTTTAAAGATGGCTATGAATTATTACATTTTGCTATACTTATTGCAAATATAAATGTATTTGCTTCTATAAAAATGACATTGTTACTTAAAATTCATTAATCCATAATCACTGGATTATGTTCAAAAAGTTTTATGAGAAGTATTTTTCATCCTTGAAAATGATATGCATCAAATATATTTTATCATAGACATACTTTTTAAAGACCAGAAAGGCAGGAAAGGTCTGTACCTTCCTTTCCTACTTCATAAGAAGAAAGTTTTTATACTAAAAAGAATATTATTGCATTATTCTATATATACGTCATCTCCTCAGTCACCAATTTTGATAGAATAGATGTAACTCAAAACTCACAGAATGAGACTGAGGAATATGCCCTACAATAATATTCCATTATATTTTGAGAGAATAGTTGCATAAAATATCGCATGTAGGCTGTTCAAAACATTTCTAACTGCTTACTTGAAAGTTTCCATTGCTGAGATCCAAGATGGCCAACTGAGTGATAGTACCATAAGAGAGCCTCTCTGAAAAAAACCAACTCAGATGCTGGGATCTGACAACATGGAGAAAGCCAGACAAAAGGAGAGGAATTCTCATGACCCAGGAGGAAACTGAGGAAAAAGAAAAAGAAAAAAAAAAGAAAGAAAGAAGAAGAAGAAGCGGGGACAGAGGGCTGGAGCTGGCCAAGCTCTGGTCACTGCACCAGCACGTCTTAGAGTTAGGCAGCTCACAATCAAGCTGAGATTGCGGCCCTGCAGGGAGAGGGGTTGGTGAGCTCAAGACCTTCGGCTTGGAGGAAACAGCCAGTCAAGCTGCATGAACTTGGGTGGGTGATAGGAACTGGATTCCCCAGAGCAGGAGAACTGGCTAGATGACATTTTGGAGTTGAGCAAAGCCAGCTTGAATCAAAACCCAAGACAGCATTGGTGGACAGCCTCTGGTCCAAAGCAGATTGGTGGGATCTGCTTGGGTTGGACCAAGCCCCTGGTTGAAACCCAATAGCCAGGGATGAGGCTGTCCTGAGACAGTGGCATCCCCAGGGAACACACAAACATGCTGAAGCATCCACTGGGTGACTGATGTAGGGGGAGGGGCTGGTTCTCAGCGTGCATCTCTCAGATTGGCAGCGGACTGGGGCGTGGCACTTCCCTAGCCAGTGCACTGCAGAAAAAACTGTAAGCAATAGGAAAGGGCCAGAGAACTCCACCACCCACCCGTTTGAAGGGGGCTGAAAACATGACAAGACAGAGAAACAGCAAAAGGTGTCTAACTGCGGAACCAGGGAAAGGGAGTCCAGCAGAGGTAAATGCAGAGAAAGTTGAGAGCAGCAAACCTGTAATGTCAGAGACAGCCTCATGTGAAAGAAAGAAATATGTCCATGACCTCATCGACAAATTTAAATCTGAAATTCTAATTCAGGTGAAGCAAGATATAAGAAGATTAATAAAAGAAGTCCTGGGTAATCCTCAAGTAGGCACAAATGAAAGAATAGAGGAACCCAGAGAAAGAAGAGAAGCCTTTGATGAAGAATATAAACAAAATCTATAATATATGAAACAGATCCAAAGAGAATATCAGGAAATTAAAAACTCCATTGAAAGCTGGCAAAATCTTTTAACAGAAACTAAAGACAAACTTTCAAAACTTGAAGATAGATTTGCAACATATGATTCCGAAAGGAAGGATCTCTTAAAAATAACAAGGAACCAGGAAGCAATGATACAAAGGCTAGAAGATGACAAGAGGATTTATAACTTAAGAATAAAATATGTGAATGAAGATGCAGCAATAAATACAAATGAAATAAAAAGTCTATTCACAGAAATAATTAAGGAAAACCTCCCAAACATAGGTAACGGAAGTGAAGTTCAGATAAATGAGGCATACAGAACTCCAGCCACCTACAACCAAAACAGATCTACACCCAGACATATAATAATCAGGATCCCAGAAATCCATCACAAGAATAGAATATTAAAAGCAGTCAGAGAAAAGAAACAGATTACCTATAAAGGAAAACTCATCAAAATCACACCAGACTTCTCAATGTAAACCATCAAATCAAGAAAAGCTTAGAGTGAAATATTCCAAGCTCTGAAAGAAAATAACCTTAAACCCAGAATGATGTACCCTGCAAAACTGTCTCTCAAAATTAATGGAGGGAGGATATTTCCACGACAAAAAGGAACTGGGGGAGTTTGTGACCACCAATCCAACCCTGCAAAGAATACTGAAGGACATTCTAGAGAGAGAGAAGAAAATCACCAGGGTTCCAGGAACAATGGCAGAAAGGCCTCAAAGAAAGGGGCAGACAGTGGAATGAAGGAGAAAAGTAAACAAACAACAATGACAGAAAAATAGCATAGCAGAGGTACGAGAGAGAAGATAGGTTATATCACTGTTTTATCTTGACTGATTTGATTTGAATCTGGTATGCTTGAGTGTATCAAGTCTGAGAGTAGAGGCAACTACTCTGAAGATGACAAGATTCAATAGGATACCCATTCTGGTTTGATTATTAACTGCCTTTGAAGTCCTATAATGTCTCCAATGTTTAGTTTTTATTAATAGTGTAAAGCAATGCTAATTTTAATCATACTATGTTTGATGATACAGACAATTTTATTGAAAACAATAAGAGAAATCATAGAACCTACCGTAGATCACCTAGTATTGTGGTTTTATATGTCCTTTTCATTTTGTGTTTCTCTAGGAATTTGTATTGTTGACTTGTTTTGATTTGTTTCTCCCTCTAATACAGAAAAGCTAGATATACATGTAGAGACTTATAATATGTAGAACTTCTAAGAGTTTACAAGAATGGATTATAGTTATTGTAAAGAAAAAAGAGAGGAAAAGAAAGTATTTTAAAGGATATAACTGCACGTATGTTTGAGTGTGTGGGATTGATAACCATGTTGCTAAATTTTTATTGGATGGATGAACACAACTGATTGCAGTCTCACTGTTTGGATGTCTACTTTGTAGGTTTTACTTTTATAACTTGAACAACTACTTCAAAGAGGAAAATATTTAATTATCAACTAGTGATTTCTTAATGGTTACTATTTTTGGTTTTTTTGTTGTTGTTTTGTTTTGTCTTTGAAATTCTGTATTATTTCCATTTCTGTTTCAAATTTTTTTCTTTAAATAAAAAAAAACTTTCCACTGCTGAATTTATTGTTAGAGTCAAAAATGCAAGAAGTGGTATCTTCATTATATGTGATAATTCTATTAATATACTCAGTGCAAAATGTGTATCTAAAATGTCACTTTCACAGTCTGAATAATTAAATATCCTCACAAAATATACATTGAAAAAAACATGGTTTTAGGTTGCAATGTAACCTAAAATATTTTGACCTAAGAGTTTCATTACAGATAATCTAATCTAATACTCTTATTTTTCTGCTAAAGAATCTTCACACCTGGGAGAAGGAAGAATTTGCTTGTGGCCCAGGACTGAAGAGGAGAAAAGAAAGAATTAGACTGGACCTTTGGCGTGACAGTATGTCTTTTCTTAGAGGTGATATGCTGGTGCTGTGCTCCTTCCCTTTCTGTGACCCCTGTGTTAACTTCTGTTTCATATAGAAAAGAGTTGCCTGTTGATTATTCAATACGCCAAGACCACAGAACTCTTGAGCCTTCCCACATCCAAACCAAATGATTCCTTTTTTCCAAATCTCACGAGAAGCATCCATTTTCATCAAAGCAGTTATTTTCATTTATCTTGTCATCATATGTGAAAATAATGATCTTTATCAAAAAGAATCAATTTTTTTTTTTTTTTTGTACTGGGGATTGAACTCACAACCTTGCACTTGTCAGACAGGCACTTATGCTGCTGAGCTAAATCCTCAGCTAGAATTTTTTTTTTTTTTGAGACGGTTTCTATGTAGTCCAGGTTGGCCTTAAACTCACTATGCAGCCCAGACTGGCCTTGAACTTGTGGCAATCCACCTGGCTCAGTCTCCTGAGTGCTGGGATTACAGGAATGTGCCACTATACATAGCAAAATCATAGAATCTTAAGTTATGAGCAAATTTCTGCTCTGACCCCTAATAATCATAAGATTATCTTTTATAAGCACACTGAATATTGACAGTATTGACAAAACTTTAACAATAATAGATACATGCTATTCCAGGAAACATCTGTTTCAAGATTTGTAGATGCTGTAAATGTTAGGAATTTCTTTGTACTGGTAAATACACATTTTTTTTTTTGGCAATTTCATAGGCATTTGTCTTCTACCTGTTATTCTGGAAAAAAAAGATAAGCACTAATCTATGAAGTATTCTCTTTCTGTTTCTACTTACCACGTATTTCCTTAATCATGGGATCTAGACTCTGTGTGACCAAGACTACTTTTGTTTTTAATCATGATTTGTCCCCCAGCACCTAACTGAGCACTAGTATGCAGACTATGTTCAATAGAAGAATGTCTTCATTTTCAGAGGAACAAAAATTGTTCCTTTTACCTGTCTTTTTCTTTCTAATGGAACATTTTCAGCTCCTAACATATTGCCATCAGTTAGAGACCCTCCCCATCCTACTTCCTCTTCACTCACTGCCTCAGGGCTCATAAAAATTTGTCACAGAAAATGGAACCCAGATGTCCCCTCAACTTTAAAAAGATGGAGTGTGTAATATTAAAAGACACCCCCCCTACAAAATTGCTTTTCTCCATTTTCACATCATTCCAACTATCTGCGTCATCAACTAAATGCCATAAACCTACAGAAATCACGTAAGCAGCTGGGTCACACTGCTGCTTTCACCGTTCTCAGAGTGTGCAGACACCCTCCAGAAATGCCCCACGTGGAGAGAAGCTCACAGTCACTCGCCGCTTGTAGTTGGTTTCTTGCATCCGATGCTAAGAATCGTGAGCTGCAGGATGTGTGCTTTCAGAGGCGGGGTGGATGGCTTTTGCCCCTGCAGCACGCAGTCAAGTCTGAGAGCATCCCCAGGTCCAGGCCAGAGGATGTGAATGAGGAGGATGGGGTAAAAGTTCAGCAAGAAATGCTTTCACAGGGTGACTAGTTCTGTCCTATCCCATGACACAAAGCAAGGGGTAAAATAGCTCTGCCACCACAAAGTTTCCATCTGCTAAGGTGGAAACGTGAGAATGAAGTAAACAAGCACAGAGTCCAGAGCTGTGAAAAGTATGCAAAGTGAAACAGGGTATCCGAGGAGAAGAAGAGCTTTTTATTCACTTACTCATCTTTTGCCATGGTAAACTCTCACTGTGCTGCCCAGGCTGTCTCAAACCCCTGGGCTCAAAGCGGGCTCCCTACTCAGTCTGTGAGCACCCAGCTGAAAAGGTTTGGTTTAGTTTAGTTTTCAATAAAAGAGAGAAAACTCCACAGAGAGAAGGAGTGGGAGCCTGCTGAGTAGGGCATGTATGTGAGTATGAGTTCAGACGCAGACATGGGTGTAGGTGCAGATGTGGGTATAAATATGCCCCAGTTGAAGGAAGAACTCCAGAAGAATTGAGGTGATCTGTTTTAGAAGATTCCATCAAATCCAAGAAGCACTCTGCCCTTCTCACGGCAATAGGGTGTCAGGAAGGTGGCATCTCCTGCACAGACCCGTCCACCTGGCCCACACGGAAAGGGTGCTGATCAGGGCTGCACTACTGCCCAGCTGGGCCCAGGGAGCAAGCTGGCAACAGCGGCAGAAGGTGAACCCCATTTCTGGCCTCTTCAGGTTATTTTATCACTTTGTTGCTGTGTAAAAGAGGAGAGCCCTCTCTTTCTTGTGCCACACTCATGTTGTATCTTAGTCAACTAAATGGTGGCTTTTGGGGCCTCCCTGAAACTCACCAGAAGTTCTCTGAGTGTAGTTGAGAGGCCATAATTTTGGCCTATACAAGCTACAGACGGTGTGTCTCCTCTGCTGCTCTATGAAATGCATCCACCTCCATACAACATGAATCTGGACTTCTATTCCTCTATTTTCCAATGCTTTCACAGGTGTCAGACCAGCTCAACTCCATGTGAATAAATTGATCTCTGTGTGGTTAATATTTTGCTTGGTCCTGTGAAATAGAGAAGTTAATCACAAAAATATCATTGAAATACTAACCAAAGTTAGTGATAGGTATACTGAAATGCTAGGGGTAAATGACAAGATTTCTGCAATTTATTTTGTAATGTTTCCCCCCAAAAAGTAAAATGGTAGATAGACAGATAGATAGATAGACAGACAGATAGATAGAGTTAGACATATAGATATATGGATATATATATTATATATATCTAGAGATATATAGATATGCATATATAGATATAGATGTAGATATATCTAGAAATACATATAGGTATAGATACTCTAGAGATATAGATAGACATATAGATAGATATGGACATTTTTATATCTAGACATATATATGTCTATGTTTCTATATAGATCTATAGATATAGAGATACAGATATTGGACTGGGGATATAGCTCAGTGATACAGTGCCTGCCTGGCAAGTGCAAGGTCATGAGTTCAATTCCTGGCACAGAAAAACAATATATATAGATATTGATATCTATTTATATATAGATATATGACAGCAAATATGGAAAGATGTTAATTATAGGACCAAGGTCCATATATAACTTTATACTGTGAAATATCTTTAGCTTTTCATGTGTTTAAAATTCTCAATAATGAAATATGGGTGAAAAAATAACTGATCACTGTTTGCCTGTATCTTACCTTTAGAAGGAATTTTAGACACTCATATATACAATAATTACCAAACTGTAAGATGTTGATTGTAAACATGCTGACAAATCAGAGAAAAATACACATGAGTGAATAAATTAGGAAGAAGCACCACTGGATACTTGTAGACGGAGTAGGGTTTTGTAAGATGAAGTGGAAGAGAGCGAAGCTTTCCAGAGAGAGAACCAGGTCGGGCAGTCACGCGGTAGAGACAGAATGATAGGTGCTCAGGACAAGAAAAGTTCAACTTGTTGAAAATAGTTCCAAATAACTTTGGATTATACCTAGGGGAGATAGAAAGTTCAGGCCACAATGGGTTACAGGGAAAAAGATACCATTCTTCCTTAAGAAGCTGAGGAAACAGCATTTGGATTAAAAAGAGGAAACCGAGACCAGATTTACAAATGAAAGAACTGCATGACCACAGGAAAGTGAAGAGAAAAGAAGTTGCCAGATGAACACGGGTACTAGAGAAGACCCCAGATAATCACGGCACATCATGCAGAAATAACCAGATGAGGAACTCTCAGAGTCACACTTACTGGTGTAATTGTGTTTGTGCTAGAGAAGTTAAGTGTGCTGTTTCCCCAGAGGTCATTCAACCCTCCCCATTTCCAGGATGAAGTTCCCTGCTGCTGTAGTTTCCCTGGACTAACTTAGACAGAGCACAGCCAGCCTTTGTGGGGTGCAGACTCTTTTCCTGTACAGAAAGCCAGATAGAAGCACAATCACAGTGGAAACAAGACAATTTATTGGAAAGATATGGGGTTACTTAAGTATTAACATAAATTCTCACGAACAGGCTTAGTCAGCACAGAAACTGGAGTATGTCTGGGAGGATTTGGGTCACTCTCTCCAGGTAAAAATGCCAACAGCCCTCAGTACCATTTAAAACCCAAAGTGAAGGGATGGTATGTTGGAGAGGACCAGCTTAGGTTGCGGCCCTTGGCCAGCAAAGGTGGTGCTCCTGATACCAGTACCTGGCAAGATCCAATTCAGTAGGGACCCAGTTCAGGCCAGTGACTTAGTCATTTGAGGAACACGCAAAGAGTGGGCTCAAAATGGCCACATAGTAGGACTGTGGACAAACCACTCAGCCAAAAATAATTAAAGGAAAACCATGTGATACATTGAGATAGTAGTCCAAGTATTTTGCAAATATTATCACCTTATCCTACCAACATCTCTTTGAGATCTATGAATGAAATCTTTTAGCTCAAATTTCTAAAATGTAACTTGAAAATGATATAAAACACTTCTTGTTTGTCTGGAATTTTCCATTCCTGGGTTTTGAATGCTCTTGGAGTATGTCTTTTGAAAAAACATACACTTGACAATTAGAAACTGTCTACCCACATCTCATCTTTGGAAAGTGTCTTTGTTGTCGCTGTTGTTGTTGTTGTTGTTTTGGGGTGGGTTTTTTTGGTACCAGGAATCAAACTCATGACCTTGCACTTGTTAGGCAGGCACAGTGCTGCTAGACTGTCAACTCCGTATGAAAATGTTTTCATGTATACTCTTTTTACTACATATGTTGATATGATGAGTTTTCATGTTTGAGTTCCACTCCTGTTAATAATGTTTCCTTTCTGATAGCCAGTATTCACGAACAATTTCTACCCTCTCCCAAGACATTTTATAATTTCATTGCTGCAATTTCATCTTATATTTTACTTAATAACACACCAAAATTAGAGGTGGGAATTAAAAAATAACTTTACCTGAAGAAAGTGGTACCTAATTTTAATACTTGGCTAATTTCAAGTGTAAGATAGTGAGAAGAAAAATAGTACTGAGAAGGAAAGCCATTGGTCTCTGTGCTGTTATTAACACTCAGCATGGCTCACCATGGCAATAGAGGAAAGCAGTCCTTCATCCTGGAACTTTCAAAGAAAATAGTAACTGCAAAGACTCCCCAAATTTATGACCTATTGGAAAACTCTACTTCATTTCTAAGTGAGGATTTGGAGGTTATAGATATGGGAAAAAAGCTATTCTGATGATTAAAAAACGAAAAAGAATACCACCGTAAATGCTGATGTCAGTGTATCACAGGCTGACTTTCTTTCATAGATTGTTTATAAAAGGAAAAGCCAGCACTTATAATTCAATAGTTCTTTGTTTTTCAAAAAGTTTAAGCAATTTTTGAAATCCCTATTCTCCTCATAGGGGATATGCTTCGGCCTCACTAAGAAGAAAGGTAATAAATTTTGCTGGATTTGTGTTTACAAAAATAAGTATAAGAATAACACTTGAGTGTGGAGCCCTTTTCCATCCATGCCGCGTCCTAGTCCATCCACACCTTGTGACAAGGTCCATGGTTGGAGGAGAGCGCTTCAAGGAATCGCTTCTCCAGGAAAAGGACACCGCATGTGGGAATTGGACGCAAGGATCTTGTAATGTTTTGTACTGATAATTGTAATTTGTGTAATTCACATATATATATATTTTCATGTAATACTCAATATGAAATCGAAAATAGAAACTCCAGAGGAGTTACTAGAAACCCTCTAGATAACCCCTTTGTGAAAACTAATTGTGAAATTTTACCTTCTGTGAGTAGTATGAGAAAGTTTATACAAAAGCTTTAAATGAAAGAGCTCATGGAGGATTTACAAAATTCCTGTAAGACAACTGCCCTGAGACACTGGACAGGCAGCCAGAGACGGGCAACTAGGACACATATGTTACGCCACCAGCCGCCTAAGACAGGCACAGGACCAAATGCTGTCCTGCAGGCCCATGACGGGTAAGGCCTGGTTGGGTTCATATGAAGAGTCCTTGACCCAAGACAGGCGCTGTCCTCACAGGGACTGCCATACTCTTATAAAGTGATAAGGGAGGAGATGTAGGGAGCGGCGTGATAGCTTCACAGCTGCCGCTCCATCTCTCCCTCCCGTGGGCATCCGGTGTGTCGGTTTACATATCCCAAGCTAATTAAGTAACAAGATTAAAGTGTAACAAAGGTGAAAAAAAGTTAATTAACACATATTATTTAAGATTATCCCTGCCTGGCCCTAAGCCTGGGATGCTTCCTGCTTGGGGTTTTAAGTTACTGCCAAAAGTTAGCAGATATATACTCCAGCTTCTAAAAATAAAATAGATTCAGATTCACTCACATACTGGAGTGCAGTGTCTTCTGTCTCTCACTCGCTGACTCCCTGACCACCTTTGGGACCCCTGAGCCCTGCCGCAGCTGGACTCCGGCACTTGAGTCTCTTTCAGCTCAAATTCACACTTCAGAATGAAGTGTAGTTATAGAAGAGGCAGGCACAGGGTCACAAGCATGTTCTTACTTCACTGCAATGGGAATCATGTTTTCAACCCCTGGTGAATCTAGACACATGGTCAGATAGATGAATGGATGGATAGATACGCAGAAAATTGATCAATGGATTAATAGGTACAAGTAGGAGACAGATAGGTGATATATAGCCATTCTTATCAGACCACACTTGTAAATGTTCCTTCTCTTAGATTCCTTTTGTACTTTAGCAACATCTAGCCCTTCAAATTGCCACTGATCACCTACTTCTAGAATCTTAACATTTTCAACTATATTAAAATATCTAAAATATATAAATATCTAGGAACATATGGACACATACCTATAAATATATAAAATATTTCACACACATATTTCACTGTCACTAATAGTTTTACCTAAAGGCAAAAGTTGAGTTATTCTGAGGGAAAAACAAGAAAGAAAAGATCCATCAATAATCCTCAAATATCTATCTATATTCACCTTTTTAAAATTTTCCTGGAAAAATCTTTGCATGGTTAAAAAGCAAAGCTTAGGCAGAACTTTCATTATCAGATGGAGACTGCAGTACTATAACTTTGTGCTTAGCATGTTTTGCCTATCTTAAAAGTAGATTCAAGTACCTGCAGCCAAAGATGCTTGCAATAATCATGGAGATGATTCATTCTGTCTCCAGGAGCCACCTGACTAAAAATGATGATTATTCCCATGAATGGCCCATGGGCACCACAGCCCACTCGGGGGCACTGAGGGCATCCTCCTGCACAGGACTGATTACAGTGAAACACTATTTGTTGGGGGACGATTACCCTAATGTTCTATAGACAGTGTTCCATGCATAGCTAACCACTAGGGGACTTAAGTAGAAATTTGCTCTTACCTTCTTTATTTCACATTTTTCAAAAGCTATTTTTGTCATTTGGTCTTAGAAATCTTCTATCTGGTCTCAACTGCACATTTTTCTACCTTTTGTTTCCTTGCTCATCTGGAAGCTAATTCAACAAAACAGCTTGGCACAGTGAATCATATATTCTCACTGTGGAGTTCCATTGTGATTTTTAAAGTAAAAAAAAACAAACCACATTCTGTTATCAATAGCAAAGGAAGAAAAATAAACTTTTCATCTCTAACAGGAAGAGAAAGAATGTTAAATACCCTAAGAGATGTATGGTGAATGTCAAGGATCACAGGGCCAATGCATTTTCTCAGCTACATTAAGTAACAAATGGAGCTGTGCGGAGTTATTCGGCTGGAATTCAAGCTGAGCTGGACATCAGCATACAGCTGCTCACATAAGTGAACTTACATTCCTTCCAGAGAATTCCTCAGCTCTCCACCATTCTGACTTTAGCTTTCCTCATATTTCTAACTGGAGTCTTTGCATTGAATCTCCTTGGTGGGCACTACAATACTGATACTCAGCCAGTAATGACCGAACCTGAGCACACTTAAAAGTGAAAAAAAAATGAAGCTAAATTACAATCATTTAACCAGTGATCAAAGCTTTCAATTAATGGGAATACTTTGCAGCACACTTCTCATGAAATGTAGGAGTTAAAATGACAGCATTAAAAGAAACCACAAAAGATATGCTTTTATCAGCCATTATAAACAGCAAGAATATTTCGGTTGTTAGACCTTGAAAGTATTTGAAGTGCTACTTTCAAGAGATCCAAGACTATTGCACATTAAAGTGTGCAGAGTTTCATTAAAAAAAATCTAGCCAACCTTGTACCTCATGGGAAATGGGAATAACTGATGAAACCACTACTTGGAACCAAACACTCAAGAGAAAGGTCTTCATACAAAGTTCTTCTAGTATACTTAAAAGTTCAAAATAACAATGAGCAAGATATTTCCCTGGTATTTATCTTCTTTCTGTTGTAGGAGAAAATATACTGGTGAGATATTAAGGCAAGGTAATTTCATTTCCTCTTCAAGTCCCCATAGTCACGGCTATTTGCCCAAGGAAGAGAGGGCAGGTGCAACCAGAACAAAGAGGCTGTTAGCTTAGATGCCAGCCACCTCTGGGATCTACACCAACACTCTCCTACAGAGTAAAATAACAGGGTGGTAACAAGTGAAAGACGTGAATTCCAGGGGCTTCTTCTTTCTCTCTCCATCAGGTATGTATCTATCCTTGGAGGAAGGGTGATAGTGCTGTGAGAGTATCAAAAAAGAAACAAGGAATGAGAGACTAACAGGGATATTTATTGCAGAGCCTCTAGATGCCCAAGGGGACCCTACCTTCAGGTCCAGTCTTGGCTCCAACTTGTTGCAGGTGTGACGGCCAGAGGTTATGGTAGCAAGGTTACTGGACAGTAGGCGTGGCTCTTGTGACCTACATGTAAGAATTCTAGATGCCCAGTGCTCCTCAGAAGTCATCCGATGTGTATCCATACTGTAACTGTGATAGATCCAGGAAGACATAACTGTGATGAAGTCTGAGCCCTGTGGTGACACGTTATATTGTAAAGAAAGGCCACACCTCAGTTACAGTTTAACTTGCACTAAGTTTCTCACTAGCACTAGATGTCTTCTGCATTTTAAAAATTGATAATTATTAGGTGGAAGTGGTATTTTATCATTATTTTAAATGTGAGTGTTCAGCACTATCAAAAGTCAGTATTTGGCCCACTTGAGGAAAACAAATTGTTCTTATCTGTTCACCATTTTCCCAGCACCGTGACAAGTAATTTACCTGTATTTACTTGTGTAATCATCGTAACAATCCTAAGGGGCAAATAAATGCTGCTATAATGCCCTCTTTACAGAAAAGAAGCACTGGGGTATTAAACAACTGGTCCGAGGTCTCTCAGTTAACTAGGGCTCAGTTCCAGATCCAGCACTCTTATTATTATGAGAGCAATTTGCGAAGAAAAGTCTACAGCCCTCGAGAAGGCAGTGGAGGAGCTGAAGAAGATACAGAAATGCACAGTGGGGCGGAAGGAAGGCAAGTCAGTGAGAACCGCCCAAAGCAAAGACCTGGAGGAGGAGCCAAGCTGCCATCCAGTTGGAAGACAGTGTAGACAAACCTAGGAGAAGTAGAAGTCACTAAGTCACCCTCAGATGACGCAGGGACTGTGGTTCAAAACTCAGTCACAAGGAAAGGACATGGAGAAGCGAAGAGGCACCACTCGACAGGACAGCGTGTGTGCACAACACGGTAAGGAGCTTTCTTCCTGGGGTTCCGCCTGGGATACACACTGTAGACAGTGGTTCACAGTCCTCTGGACTTTTGAAACAGCAAGGAATCCTTATTGTCCATTTTCTAGTCCCCAGAGCAGTGTTTTCCTAGTGTGGTAAACAGAACAATGAAGTGTTGTTGGTAAGGGAACAGCTACCTATTGCAGGCACACTTAGATCCACATGAAATGCTAATAGCTAAGGGACTGTTGTTCTCTGATTCTACCAAATTAAACCTACAAAACGATCCATATCCAGTCCATCAGTAACTAAGAAAAAACAACCTCCCATCTTATAATCTTAAAATTATAAGAAAATTTCTGCTCTCACTCATTATTACTATGTTGTGTGTCTGACAAACTTCCCAAAGGATGAGAATTTTCTAACAGCTTTTTAGAAACTACAATGAGTTTTCAATGATGAGTTTTAAAAGCATGACAAGAAAAGGCAGGTAACACACAAAGAGAGTGAAAAGAGCCTAAAATGTTTTGAACACAGGAAAAGAGAAATAATTATGTTTACTTTGGATTCCTGCTGAGATGTAGCCTCATATTATTTTCTTCCTGCCTTAGACATGAACTTATAACCAGATCTATTAATCTCTCCAATTAACATGTGGATAGAAGAAGTTTCAAAGCAAGGAAGACAAAAGAGAGGTAAAGACATCTTTTTTTCCTTCAGTCCTTTCTCTCTGGGTCTCTCCAATTTCCCTCCCACATAGGGAAACTGGTGCATACGGAAGGTGGTTATTGCCTCCTGACTGTGTAAGGGTGACACAAAGCACTCTGGGGCCTCGTGATTTATTGCTTTATCACTTTTAGTGCTGTCTCTGTTCATCTCAAGTCAGGACGTACGAAAAGGGCAACATCTTCTAGATGTCCTTTTTAAAGGACAAAGCACTTACCACTTTCTACATACGATGCACTATCTTTTGGCTCCCTGTTAAAAGAACAGCACCCAAAGCCAGATTTTTAAACCTCTTCAATACAGGAAAACACATTTTCCACATTCCCAACCAACTTTCAAGTTTTTGTACATCACAATTGCCATTTGCAGGAAAACTGCAACTGTTTTAGTCTGTGTCTTCGTTTTAAGAGAATTGTGTTTTCTCATATGCACATGAACATACATGTGTGTTCCATATATTTATATGTGTTTTCATGTGTGCTACATTGTGAGAGAGACACAAAGACAGACAGACAGACAGACAGACACACACACACACACACACACACACAGAGGAGAGAGACCTAGAGGTCTGGAATTCTCTCCAAATTTTGCACATCCAGGTAATTCTTCCTGTCTGTATCGTCAGACTTTACCGTCTGCTATTCGAAGAAGGAAAGCCACTCCACTCCAAGTGGCAGAAAGGTCAAGAGAACAGTCGCCTAGAATTAGAAATGTAGCACCTATGTAAATGACCGTGGTTGAGATTAAAATATACCCAAAGGTCTATTTCTAAGCCTAAGCTAAATTTTCAGTATTTTACTTTCCCTGGCCCTAAATCTGGGTTCATATGTTTATATGAGTATCTCTTGAAAAATGGGTTTCGTTTACTATTTGTTTACTTCAGTGTCTGTACCCATTTTTGTCATGGGCAATGGTAAATCTCAGTTACAGCTTTCTGTGAGCTTTATGATGAGGACTGACAACCACTTGAAACATATTAAGGTTCACATAGTAAATAATTAAGGTTTCATTAGTCACACCCTCGGTATTGTGATTATCTACAACAGTAGCTCTAAAAGAACCATTGACAATGTATAAGCAAAGATATATGGTTCTCTTCCAGCAAAATTGTACACACACCAAATGTGGCTGAGTCCTTCACGTGTGAATCCTTGCCCTAGCTTGTATACTAATAACTCATGTCTTAGTTGATACCGTAATAAAATTCCCAAAACCCACAACATTAAAAGAAATTACATACCAATATTTCTGATTAATATAGGTGCAAAACTCCTAAAAATATACTGTCAAACCAAATCCAGTTGCACATTACAAAGGTCATTCACCCTGATCAAGTTAATCATAGTTAACATAGGCATGCAAGGATAGTTGAATTTATGTAAATTAGTAAGCATGATACAACACATCTACTGAAGGGGCAATAAAAAGTAGAATGATCATTATGGTACCCAAAAAGCCCTTGACAAAATTAGATATCCCCTCATGATTAAAACTATCAATAAATAGCTGTGACAAGAATGTACTTCAAAACAACATGGGCCTTGCATAAACAGCCCAGAGCTAACGTTGTACTTGTGTAAGTCAGTTTTCATATTGCTGGACAAAGTACCTGACACTCTCACCTAGAGGAGAGATTTCTGTCCAATGTAGTAATGCAAGTTTTAGCAAGAGAATTTAGGCAACAAAAAGAAATTAGAAGGCATCCAAATTAGAAATGAAAAACTTAAAAGTGTCTGTTTGAAGATGACATGATGTTCTCTAGAGAAACTCTAAAGGCCGCCAAAACAAAATTAGAATAAAACAAACAAATTCAGCAAAGTTGAAGGGTACAAAATCAACACACAAAAATCAATAAAATTTCTATGAAGCACCTGAAAAAGAAATGAAAAAAGCAATCCACTTGCAAGAATTATAAAAAGGGATAAATTTAAACAGAGAGGTAAAATGTGTGTAAGATAAAAACTATAAAATATTGATAAAAATTAACACAAAAGCATAGAAAGATAACCTATTTTCATAGACTGAATAATTAATATCATTAAAATGTCCATGTGACCCAAAATGGTTTACATGTGATATACTCTATCAGAATACTAATGACCATATTCATAGAAAAAGCTAAAACCAACCCTAAAATATGCATTCCACCACAAAAGACTCCAAAGAGCCAAAGAAATCTAAAGGAGAAAAAATACAAAGGAATTTGGATGCTCCGCACTACCTGATTTCAAAGTATACTACAAAGTTCTAGTAACCAAAATAACAAAGAACTGACGTAGAAACAGACTGATAGAGCAATGTAAAGGAATAGAGCCCCAAAATACACCCAAGTATATATACCCAGCTAATTTTTAACAGTGGAGCTAAAGACCAAAAATAGGAAAAGGGCAGCCTCTCCAAAAAATAGATGCCCATATGCAAGAAAAACATGAAATGAGAGCCTTATTTCACCTTACACAAAAATCAAATTAAAAAATAGCAGTAATTCTCTACCTCTCCAGAGCATTGCAGATATTCCTGAGGCATTGTCACACAGCACCACGTCAAACTGAGTGAAACAGAGTTTAACAAGGAAGCTTTAGTGCAAACATACGAAAATTTAACTACATTTACACATAGCTTGTTTGAACTCTCAATTTACATAGTAAGGCAATGACAGAGATAAAAGAGTTATTTAAAAAGACACCTCCATAGAAAACTGTAGTTTATCCAAACATTTTACAAAACTAAGCTTAAACATATGAAAAAAAATTACCAAGTAAGAAAAATTAACTTTGCAAGTTCTACCTCAACATGTGTCTACTTTGTCTCTTTATACTGCTTCATTTTCAATAAAATGCTTTGTGTGCGAAATCTCTACAAAAAACATTTACAACCTAAATGAAAGCTTTATAGGTAATATTTTTAATGAATTTGAATATTTCCCATTCCCTTTTCTCTATCCAGAAATTATATTATCAAGACAAAAATCCTATGAAAATAAAAGAAAGGAAATGTTTCAAATTTTTTCTGTAAAAAATTTGTAGATAATCACAATGCTGGAAATGCTGCTATTGATGGATTTCTACTTCACAGTGCCTAAGAGATGTTATAAGAACAAACCTAAGCCTAAGACATGGAAATTGTAGACTTAAAAATGGACCCATTATATTAGCATTAAAGATTCTATACATCAAAAGTCTTAAAATTATGGACAATCTCAAAAGAATAAAATATGTACAATTTTACCATTAAAATAAATAATAAAAATATAAAACTGTGGATAATCTCAAAGTAATAAAATATGTAGCTTTTTAACTTTCTACTTTGGAGCTAAATTCCTGCCCCTAAAGCCACAGACACTTACCCATTGAATAAATTTCACAGGAAAATTGCTTACCATTAAAACAATGGCAACATTATATCCCCTTTAAATGCATTTTTGGATCGCAAAATACATTTTATCACAGTTAGTTCAAAGTATGTTTATACAGACTGCAAAATTACAAACCCCATTTCTTTTTTTTCTTTTTTTTATTTTATGAAAAAATAAAACAAAATTTCTTAATCAACTAGTAAGAAAATAATAATAGTTACTACACTATGTACTGTCATCTGTAATAATACAAATCTTTCTTTTCAAGGATCTAAGGTAGACAACTTAAGAATATAATGTTATTTGAAATAAGTCAGTTGCACAAATTCTAATGTAATATAATTTCTCTCACATGAGAAAAAAAGTATGTGTATATATATATACATATATATATATATAGAGAGAGAGAGAGAGAGTGTGTGTGTGTGTGTGTGTGTGTGTGTAGTCTTAGCTTTTTCTTGTTGCTGAGACAAAATACCAAACACTCAAAGTTAAAGGTGAAAAAGTTTATTTAGCTCACAGTTTGTGGAAGTTTCAGTTCATAGCCAGCTCCAAAGAAGATGGTCTTGAAGAGAGGCATCACAGAGGAGAAACAGTTTATAGCAGGTAGAAGGCAATAAAAGCATCCAAGCTGCAAGCAACAAGCAAAAAGTGACAAATTCTTTGTCCTTTTATATTGTATGCAGAGGCAGGTAGCACTCACACCCAGCATGGAGCACCCTTAATCCTAGTGAGAACCTTGCCAAACCAATGACAGGATTAATTTAAGGACCAGGCCTCCTTAATTCCAGTGTCACACACTCTAGATCCAGCCACCTCTAAAAAGCCCCAACTTCACACCCCATGAGACTTTGGGGGACATTTAGACATGGCAATAGCAGAAGGTGTGAAAAAATAGCAGAGGAGGAGAGGGATTAAACTGTGCTCCAAGCCTTTATTATACAACTAGGTTGATGCTACATTTTTAAACCAAATTATGCACACAGATGTGAGTTTTGGATTTGAACTCAAAAGGTAGGTTAAAACAATTTAAAATTGATTATAATGCAGTAGGTAAGAGGAAGAAGGAACAAATTACCCAGCCAATCAAAAACTGTCAAATAAGTTATCTGTGCTATTAAGAACAGTCTAATTCAATGCTTTTTATTGTAGAAAACACAGAACAAAATTTTATTATCTTAACCAGTATTAGCTGTACATGTGTGTTAGCAATATGCACATAGTGTTTTTTTAAATGTTATCAACAAATGATATAGATTACCAATATCCCTACAGTTCCATAAAAGTGTCAATACATTTATAAATCAAATCTAAAACATTTTTGTGGTACTGGAAATTGAACCCAGGGCCTTGACACTTAGCTATATCTATAGAAGCCTACTTATTTATTTATTTTACTTATTTATTTCGACAGAGTCTTGCTAAAATTATGCCTTTGTATGCTGGGCTCAAAATTGCAATCCTCCTGCTTCAGCCTTCCAGAGTCCATGGATTATAAACATGTACCATCTGCTCAACTTTAGCACTGTGGAAACCTCAAGCTGTATCTATGTAGAAAAAAGGAAATATCTATGTGGCAATAGTCCTAAACTGTTAAACTGTGAATAATATACATTCAAAAATGACTCAAAGAAATACATTGAAAAGCTAGAATATTCTTCCCCAGATCTGAGACAAAATGTAGATTTCTTCACCTTCAGGAGCTCCCAAGTGGCTTTGTCAATTCCTGTATTTCAAATTGGGAGAACCAACACTTCATTAAACCCAGCCAGCTCTTCTCCAGTGGATCTTAAGAAATTTCACTCTTTTTTCCATAGCCTCTAATTTCCCCATAACCAAAGAAAAAACCAACTGTGATTCTGCCCGGAAACACCATAATGAATTATGTGATTGCTAATCAATTAGTAAATGACAGTGGTTATTTCTAAAAATGATAGCAATCACAGTAGCAGAAACTTTACTCTTTTCTAAGCACATAAGTCAGATTTCTGCCCAGGAGAATCCAGGTTTCTTCTTAAGTATCATAGTGAACCTCAAAGTAAATAACACCTAAAGTAAGAATTTAATGTCAGCTGTTAATAAATCATGAATTAAAAAGACTGTGTAAAATAAAGCATCTAACTGGTTTATTGATTTCCTCATTTGTCAATAGGATATTCACAAAAAAAGTAAAGTAAAAGAAAGCAAATAAATCAAACCACTAAAACTGTTCTACTTCATGAAACCAAGTCCACAAATAAAGGATAATCTAGTGTTACATAAAATGGGTGGTGGTTATTGCTTCTGAGTAATGTTGGATGGAGAGGTTTTAAATCATCACTAATCAGAAAAAGTCAATTTGATCTAAAATGAGTTTTAGTTCCTTTCGGATGTTTATTCAGTTTTATTCAGATAAATTGAAACTGTAGTTAGTGCCTAAAATATAGGGTAAGCATCTATGTGATTAATGTTCCTACACAGGTTTAGAAAATGAAATGCCACATTTCTACTGATCTGAACTAATGAAATATCACTCAGTATATTAAACCGTCATGTGCTCTGAAGCAGGCGTACAATTCACTGTGATTGTGTGCACCGTATTAATGACTTTCAGACGTGCTGAAGAGTCAGGAATAATGACAGATGGGAAGGTCTAGCAAATCCATAGCAACGGCCACTCTCATCTGCATATGTGTGTTTGCTCATCGTTTCATACTTTGCTAATGATTCATAGCCATTAAATATCAGCTTGTTAAGATGTTGCCGAAGGGAGTACTTTATTCAAAACCTCGACCCTTCATTAACAAATATATCACTTTTCTCATAATCCAGGCCTATCTTTTTTCCTCGAATGGTTCCTACTTTGTATTTTGTAAAACAATTTGAGCAATCTATCTTGGTTGAAAATAGCAATTCCACAAAAGAATGAATTGTACATTTTATGATACAAACCCAAATACATTACATTTGTCTGGTTCTCTATTAATATTCATGAAATTTTTCGCACTATTTGTTTTCTAGATTGTATTTAATTTGGTTCCTACTTTTCTACTAAGTGTGGTTAAATGAGAAGCCCAAATTGCTATTTTGTGGAGCGTACTGAAGTGTTAATGTGTAATGTGGTTAAAAATGACTAACAAAAATTTTAATAGGACCTTTTTCGGCAGTCTGATTCCCAATATGTCCTGTAACACGCTTGTGTTATGATTGTCTTTTTAGATTCAGGCATTCTATATAAATGTATGTCATGGGCATCACTGGGAAAACCAGTAAGGTGTACTACAATAGGAAAGTCAGTACGAGATCAGGTTTTAAAAATTCTTATCCTGTGGCTGCCAAGTATGTGGTCCGACTCTGCAGCTCCTATTCCTTTGAGGGTCTGCATTTCCAAGCAGAATGCCTCACCTCTCCTCACATCTCACGTCTCCTCCTCTGCCTGTGTTGCCTGTCCTAGTTGTTAAGAATATTTAGGAGAATGTAATTTGGAGTTAGGTCGTTCTGGACACAGATTCGAGCCTTGCCACCATCCTACCGCTGATCTTAGGCAAGTTATTTAACCCGTGATGATTACTGCGTCATAAACTGCCCAAGCCAATGTTACTAAAGGACGCAATGGCTCCCTGTATCAGGATCTTAACCTAGGAGTCTTCCTTCAACCCCTTCACCACATTCCTTCACTACAGACTGGCCTCAAGTGCTGTTACCCCTCAGTGTCTAAATGACTTCTCTGATTAGTCCGTGCGTGCAGTACCTAGTGTCTACATTCTCATGTGGTGTTGGCACATATTCATAACATGGTTTAATTCCTTCTCTCATCCCTTTCCTTTCTCGCCATCTCCCGACCCCCTTCCCATTTGAGGAAGCTCTGCTATCATGGCTTTCCTCATGATAGGGTGTACTTTTATCCTGCTTCCTACAGGGTGTACTTTGATCTTGTTTTTCCCTCTTTTACTTACCTTCACTGTAGCATCAATTTCTCCCTCACTCTTCACTTGTACTTTTTCAAATAAACTTTGTTTCTGCTTTTTAAAAAAGTCAAAAGAAAGCCGTACCACCCTGCTTCCTGTTTTCTTTCTTTTAAGTGGTCTCTTTCTCCTCACCTCCAGAGAGATGCCTCAGTGTGTGCCCTGGTTGTTCACCTGTGTGATGTCTGTATCCTCCTCAGTGATTTTTGTGCCTAAATTTTAATCCTTTCCAAGCCATCTTCCACAAGACCTAATTATGCTATGAATTGGAATATTTTACTTCTCCAAATTTAGCTTTCAATTGCTATCTTAGTTACTCTTCTCATTACTGAGACAAAATACCCAACATTCACATGTAAAAGGAGAGGTTTGTTTAGTTCACAGTTTGTAGAGGTTTCAGTCCCTTGTGGGCTGGCTCCAAGGCAGGGGACCATGACAGAGGAACATGGCAGACAAGAAACAATTTGTTTCATGGCAGAAATGAGAAAGTGAGCCTTCCTTCCTTGCTTGTCTTTTATTTTATTCAATTGGCACCATCCATGCCCAAGAAGGAACTTCCCTGTTCAGTGAGTTCAGCAACCCCATCCCAAACTGCATGAGACGGATCAGTGGACTAATCCAGTGTCACACACCCATGACCCAGTCACTCTCAAAAGCCCCACCTATGAGTATATGAGGCTTTGGGGGAATATCTAGACACAAACCATAGCTATTGCCTGAATGCAAAGCTATCTATACATCTATGATTTGAAATGTAGCTATTGCTTACCTGCTCAGCAGTATCACTCAACACTCCTGACTCTCCACCTCAACTCCGTCAAATTTTAGCAGTCCTATCATTTTTAAAGTCTTTAACATATATTATTTCCTAGGCTAGATCAGTAGAAAAGCAATAAACACCAGTCCAAACAGATTTAATTTGTCATTTTAATTACTTTGTTATATCAGAGAATGTGTAATGTAAGATCTCTTAAAAGATGATTTATTTGGTCATTACAGAGAGAAAAAGTATAAATCTGAATTCCAGTTCAAAATATTTTCAGACATGTAGCAACACTCTTTATTGCTAATGCCTTCAACAGGATCAGAGGTAGAGCTTTCCAAACCAAAACTTCAGCGGTGAGCCCAGAATCCAATTTTAAAAGCATATGCTAGGGTGACATCCTGAGTATATATAATCAGATTTTCTAATAACCACTTTCTTATGTAATAAATTTAAAAAGACAAAATTAAACCTATCTTTAAAAGCAGGACATGGATTTTTTCTTTTTTGGAAAAAAGCATTTAGGATATCAAGAAAATGCAATTAATATGTAGGAAAAAAAGAAGCATCAATCTGAAGATTACCCTCTTATTGGTATTATGCTGCAGATTTTCTCTGCACATTTTCACTGATCCAGTTGTGTCTCACATTATCCTTTGCCCTGAATTCACAGATAATGTGTTGTGGTTTGGGAGCAGATGAAAAGAAATATATTCTAGACACCACGGAACCAGCCCCAGGAGATGTGCAACACCTGTGCCCAGTTTCATCAGAGATCTAGGCGTGTGTGATACAGCTTCCCTGCCTCCTTCCCTCTGCTCATGAACCCCAGATCCGCAGGCTGAGGCTGCACTTACCCACAGTCTTATCAGATTCACCTTTTCTCCATGAGGGTACCGTTTGCAGGGATGCAGAGGTTAGGTGGTTGTAAGACTCACGTAGATCTACTAAATTTGTTGAGGAAACATAAATTAACCAGAGTCCCAGATGAATAAAGATTAAACATACCTAATGTCTCCTGTCACTATAGTTAAGACAAAATAGGCATCAGTAAGGAGTTTCCGAAATCGTGCACAATTGCCTCTTTGGTCCAGGTCTGTCCCGTGCGCTTTTCAGCAGCCCCAGCTGCTACAAGTTAGATGTCAATAGAGTCTGCCCTGTTCCTCACCCCGCAATTATGACACTGTCCAGACACTGACAAATGTCTTTAGGAGAAGGGCAGAATCATCCCTGGTTACGAACTGCTGCATGAGATCTTACTAGATTCGAAGCCTATCACCTAAGTTAAGAGTTGGCAAAGTACAAACCATGAGTAAAAGAGAAGGGAAAGAAATAGAGACCGTGTAGGTTTCCTGCAAAGCCTAGAATATTTTTTGCTACAGAAAAAGGTCATTGATCAGAGAAGTTTGTAAAACTGCAGGGCCAGAAAGTCATGACCTGTCCACTTTTACACATTCTGATAACACATTTTGTTTTTCCATGAATCTCAGCTTCTAATTCTTTTGCACTGCGTATGATGTATTATCAATTAAGATTCAAAATAAGGTTTCCCCAAAAGCAAAAAGGCCAGTAATAATGACTATTTTATTTCTTTAAGTTTGAAGCTAATGATAACTTTTCTGATTTATTGCTTGGTTTTTACACTACATCTTCCAGGTTCATCTGTTCAATCAATTTAGGGGAAAAACACAATAAAATACTAACAAGTCCTATATTCTAAAATATTAGCATCTGAATTTTTTACCTACTTAATTTTAAAGGGAACCACAAATTCTGATCTGTAATTAATGCTTGAAATCCAGAAGATGGTAACATTGAGGTGTCCATCAATTCTTGTATTTTGAATGTAGCATCACCCTTACTTTCAAGTACAAAGGCACTTTTCTTATTCCTTAAAATGTTCATTATCCCTTGTGAGAGAAGGACATTATCAATAGAAATATGCAACTTCATCTTGCTCTAGTTTAAATAATTTTTTCCTTTAGTGATAAGAAATTGCCACCTATTACTTGTTGCTATTTACTCTATGTTTAAGGTTATTGGTTGTTTCCGGCTTTGTTTTACAGTGCTAGGGCTACAACCAGAGCCCTAAAACTGCTGCAGGGGTTAAGCCTGCAGACTCAGGGCCAGGCTAGGGGAGCAGCGTCCAGTTCTGTTCTTGACTGCCTGTGCAGGTCTCTTGCTTTCCGGAGCTGCATGCCCCTCATCTGTACAGTGGGTACTGAGAGACAACACTGCCTATGTGCATTACTGTGACTATAGGAATGATAAAATAATATAACACATAATAAATATAGTATATATATTAATCAAATTACAGTCTAAGAATTTAGCTAGCAGTAGCAGTGTTGGTAGTATAGGTACTGGTGTCACACCTCTTCATTAGCCCTCATTCTCTCAACTTTCTTTTTCCTTTCATTTTAATTTAGTACTTAATGAACCCAGATTTGTCCTACTATGTACTCTGAGCACACTTTCCTTGTATACCATCACCTGTCACAGGTGTGACTGATGGCAAACTATTAAGTCTAGATCTACTTTTACTTCCTTTAACTTTCTTGAATTTATGTTGATTGAATCAGTGTTCCTGATAAATTAAACTGCACTGTGAAACTATTTGGAACCCTGCTGCTTTCTGATGTCTTTTTTCTCAAATACTCCCCAGTCGAATATTTGATAAGGCCAAATGTCTGAAATTATATATGCATCTGAACAGTGTAAGTCTACTCTCAATTCAATATGTGTATCCTAATTTCAGCTATGTTGAAAATTACATTGTAATCACTGAATTTAATAGTTAAAATATTATTATAATTAATTTAAAGTTCTAGAAAACAATAATTTCTAAAGATTGAGTTTAATTTCTTATCTACAATGCCTGATCCAAATATAATTAGTGTATTAAGGATTTCCAAAAAGAATTTAGAAAGACAAGAAATTTTAACAATGCAGGAAGGTTTCATGTTTGTGTAATTGTCTAAACACACTACAATGGAATATCTGACCTATTTTGACAGTAACTAGTCTATGGTTATCATTGCCTGCTTACAAATTTATTTATTATACTCTCCCAAGCCCAAAGATAAAATTAACCCTTGATTAATTTACTAAAGATCACTTGCAAAATAAAATCTTTGATATTTTTCACTTTCATTTTAATCCTTTTGAAGTAGTAAAATAACATACCTTTCCCAAATTCTTCAAGAAGCCACACTGAATTGCTGCTTGTCTATTAGCGTGAAAGGATGCTGTCTTCTCTAAAGGAAGCAGGATTGGGATAAATGGCTAAAAACTTATTTGAGGAGTATTTTGACTCCATTTATAGGAAGTAGGAAGAAAGCAGAATCTAATTTAAAGATGGTGAAATGATTGAACAGACAGTCTCCAAAGAAGAGACATAGATGGCCATAATACACAAGAAATAGAAATTAGGACTCTCCAGTTGCTGGGGAGAGGACTTCTAAAAGCTTGTAACTTCCAAAGTGATAAGATTGATAGGAGTATCTGCGTTTAAAATATCTGGGGTCTCAGCCCCTCATTCCTGTCCTAGATCCAGAGACTGGTAGATGTCATTGAAAGAACTGGTGTTGAGTTGAGCACTGTTTGCCAGAGGATTAATCAGTCAAGCCCTCCCAGTGGACAGAAGCCCCCAGCACCAGGGACCCACCACAGGAGGAAATTATTGAAACTAAGGAGGGGCACACACTCTGGATAGTTAGTGTCAGAGCTGAATTGTTATAGGCCTCTTTTGCTGTCCAAAAACAACAACAAAACCAAAAAAAGCCCTGAGAAGCCATAGAAACCTAGATCCTTGGTGTCAGAAATGTAGTAAATACAGAAAAGCAGCTTTTCCCTTTATGGCTAACAAATCCAGAAACAGATACGCAAAACCACTCATCACCAGGGAAATGCACCCCAAAATTATTTAAGTTTCACTTCAGATCTCCTTAATTGCCATAATGTGTTTTATGTAAACCAGTAAGTGTTGGTAAAGTTATGGAGAAGGTAGGTGCTTTAGATTACTAGCAGGAAGGTAAAATGGTGCATTCAATATAGAAAGCATTTGATGATCGCTCAAAAGTTACACACACTTATCACATGATCCACCAATCTTATTCCTTGATATAAGCTCAAAAGCCCTGAAAACAGGATGTCAAGCAGACGCTTGAATGGCAGTGCTCATAAGGAGATTGCTGATGGTAGCCAACATCTGAGAACAATGCAAGTGTCCGTTTGCAGACAAGAGGGTGAGCAAACACAGACCTCTACATGCATCTAGCCCTAGGAAAGGATGGATTTCTGCTAGATGCTACAACACTGATGAACCTTGAAACTTTCACGCTAAGTAAAATAATACAGACACAAAAATACAATTATCATATGATCCACTTTTACAAACTACACAGGAGAGGCAAATTCTTATAGAACAAATCAGGTGAGAGGTTAGCAAAGGCTGGAGGGATGGGCAGAACGGGGTTCACGGTTAATGGTTACATGCAGGATTCTTGTTTGGAGTAATAAAAACTTCAGGAATAAACAGCAGTGACAGTTGTACAACTTTGTAAGAACACTTACTGCCCCTGAATTGTGCACTTAGAAATAGTTGAAATGGTCAAATTTTTCTTGTGTTTTATTAAAATAAAAATAGACTGGATAAAAATATCTCCCAGAACCAGGCAAAGAGAAAAGAGAGTGCACACGATCACATCTTAATATATGCATGTATGCAAATGTCACAGGGAAACTCATTAATATGTGCAATTAGTATGTGTTAATAACTATGATCTTTAAAGTACTGTGCATAAAATCATCTCCCATGAACAGATCCTGGGAGACCTGAACCTCGAAGAACCTGAGAACCTCGAAGACATAAAATATTTCCCAAAATGTTTTGAAGATGCATGTGAAGAGAGAGGGCAACTCCTTTAAATGATGAAATCGATTCCATTCATGCATTTATTGCCAGTGGGACAGGAACCAATATAATTTCAATGAAAGGTAATTTGGGAAACATCTGATAGAAATTACCAACACATAAAGTTTCCTACTTTGAAATTCTACTTATAGATCTTTATCTCACAGATAAGCACATCGTCAGTTGTATCAGTATGTGTAACAGGGGGAAAAATAACACAAATAACCTAAACATTTATGAAGAGAGAAGTGCTTAAGTAAAATATATATCCATATGAAGTATAAGCAATACTCTGCCAACATAAAAAGAAATTATGAGAGAATTCTGTGTCCTGATAGCAAATGAATTGTCTCCAAACTAGATTAAGTAACCAAGCACAAAATGAGTGTTTATGCATGGACATACGATTTCACATAGGTACAGAGAGGACCTGTGCATCAGTAAATAAGAAATGAATAACCCTGCTTCCTTTACGGGACCAACTTCAGTGAGGGCAGGAAGAATATGTCAGACTCCACAGGCTTGGTTATCATTTCAGTCTGGGACCATGTGAGTGCATTGCTTATGGATAACAAAAGTTTCAAAATCTTAATTCACTCACTGTACCAAAAATATTTTCTGGTGTCCCTTCTACTTATGAGTACCTGTATTTTCTTAGCTGGTGAATAGTCTGTTTTTACCTTAAAGCAGTTTCTCAGGGAATTCATCACTGACCACCTAGGGTTGGCTGCTGCTTTGTCATCCAGGGCTGTCGTATGTGTTCCAACCTCTGTCCCATAGATGGTAACCTCATCCTCCTGCCCTGTTAGACAGACAAACACCTCCATATATCGCCAAGTATTTCTGGGGTGGCAGCAAAATTGTTAACAATGAAGCCATGGCTTCGTTGCTGTGATGAACTTTCTTTCCGATGGAACAGACAGACTGGAGGTCATTCGTTACAAAGTCTTAAAAAAATGTATTCCTTCCAGAGGAGGAGGGGGCTGTGCATCTGAGTACAGTTTAGCTTATTCCATTTCAGCACATAGAGAAACGTGACTGTTAAATAACTGTAAGAAGCCCTTTTTTTGAGCTTCCCACCCTGGTAAGTGGCTGTGGCCCAGCAAGCTGGGCCACCCTAGGGCAAGAACCATCAGCACCTCCTGAGATCCCTGCCATGTTGGAACTTAGGGTGCTGGGAAACCAAGCAGTCAGCTCACCGCCCTGGTAAATGGCTGTGGCCCGGCAAGCTGCAGCTGTCCAGGGTGAGAGAAACATCAGCATTTCCTGAGATCCCCATCATGTTGGAACTTGGGGTGCTGGAAACCAAGCAGCCAGCTCACCGACCTGATAAGCGGCTATGAGCTGACCGGCACTCAGGCTGAGATTCAAACATCCATCCCCCCACCCCTTAGCAAGTGGGAGCCAGAGATCTGAGCATCTCTTGGGAGTTTGACCATATGCAATATAGCAAATAAGGGGGATTTCCTTCTGCCATCTCTTTGAAGGCAAATATTTTTATCATTGTTTTGCTCTGTTCTGATGAATGGTATTGCTCTATTCAATATTCTGTTTTGATAAATTCTATAGTGTTCTGTATTTCCTTTAATTCTGATATACCTGATTGAAAGAACAACTATTGTGAAGAAAATGAGATATACCATGGTATATCTACTACTGTTATCCCAGTAACCTGCTGCGAAGTTCTGTACCAAATTCACTGCACTGTCTCAATTGGCTTTGTTCTGTCTTGTTCTGCTGTATTTCTACTACCTTCAAAATAAAAAAAAAATTAATTTAAAAAATAAAATAAAATGCCTACAAAAACATAATGCAGACATTTAGAGAATGTGGATTTAACTAGAGAGTGAAAAGGAAACCTACAACCAAGAAATTGAACATACAAAGGCAGATCATTTTCCTGGTGCCATTATGTTTCCAATCTGATTTCATAATATATCCAGGTGCCATCCAAGTCTTAATTTGCTTTCCAAAAGAAACTTCATTGACTGCTTTCAAAAGAAACCTTTCTCTCACTTTTTTTCTCTCTTTCTCTGTGTGTATGTATGTGTCTCTCTGTCTCTCTGTTTTTCTTTGTTTCTGTGTCTCTCTCTGTCTCTGTCTCTGTGTGTCTCTCTCTGGCTTTCTCTGGTTCTGGCTCTCTTTCTCTCTCTCTGTGTGTGTGTGTATCTCTCTCTCTCTCTGGTTCTGTTCTCTCTCTCTCTCTCTCTCTGTCCCCCTCTCTCTCTCTCTTCATCTTTTCCCAGAACTAAATGGCAATGCACTTGACACTGAGGTTTACACACACGGTAAGGTTGTAAATCAAATGAGGTAGGATAGCAGAAGAATGCATCACTGATTTTCCAACACATTACTTTTCATGCAAAATAACTGAACATGGGGGTGTATGGGAGAGGATATAAAGGTCTAGAAAGGGGTGTGAAGTGTATATCAAGAATAATACAGGTACTTCAGTAATTTGTGCAAGTTACACACACAATTAGGCCAGGGCTGCGTTTATCACTGTGGCACCTCACCTTCTTGATTGGCTTCATTGATGGTTGACTTGCTAATGAGTGACCCTTCCTTTGGGGAGAACAGGGCAGGCAGCAGGTGAATAAAAGACTTCCTTTAAGAAACTGGTTCTAGATAACCCAATTTAACTGACTTCAGTTTAACCAGCATGTGTTTTGTGTGCACCATGCCTCACAGCTGAGGTCACCAAAAATAGCCAGATACAGCCTCACTCAGGAAAAAAATACAGAAAGGAAAAGAATTACAAGAGATAAGGGGTGGGAGGTAAGAGAGGACACAAAAAGAATTAAAATGCACTTTGTACATGCACCAACTTCTGGTCATTATGTAGTAGAAACATGCACTATATTAATAAAATAAAATTTAAAAAGTTGCACCTATATAATAACATGACCTGATTTATACCACCCCTCACTAGAGATCTCGTATGATAACAATGTACCTTTCTGAGCACCTTTAGCTCATTCAGATACTCCTCCACCAGGATGCAGAGTCCCACAGTAATGAATGACAGATGTTCCCAAGTAAACTCACTCCCACAGCAATGCTGGGGCAGAATTGTGGTTCCTTCCCCTCAGGCACTCTCCTAGAAGTGAACAACACAGCACCAACTCCTTTACTCTGACTCTTGCTATTAACAGATGTCTAAAGAAGTGTTTGTGAGATCCTGGTAGAGTTTGCCTTCAGCTCTTTTGCTGTCCTGAGAACTCATCCAAGAGTCCAGTCTTGGAGATGAAGGTCCTTCAGCCAGACAAGGAGCAGGCAGGAGGCCCAGTACCGACCTAAGGAGAGCAACAGGGGAAAGGTGAGACCATGGAACACAGGAGAGAGGAGTCTTCCTCTTCAGAAAACAGGATGTCGGGCAGAGGCAAAGGTGTCTTCAGAAGTAAAGGAAAACAAAAGCTTTCCTCTCCGGGTTAAGCCAAAGGGTGCTATTTTCTGCTAACACAAGGTAGCTGGAGATAACTGGAGAGAAACTTGCAACACTCTCATTAGCAGTCACAAAGTGATATCCCTGCGCTGTAACCTACAGGTTTGAAAGTTGGCTTTTGTCACTCATGAATGGCATTAGCTGGAGCATATGACTTAACCTCTTGGTGCTTTAATTTTCTCATCTTTATGTGTGAAAAACATTCCTATTTATCTCACAGGACAGATGCTACTTACTAGTTGAAAATATTGAGGCTAAAGCCTGTTCCATAACAAACGTGGCACAAATGTTTATTAAATAAATAATTTTATTCTATTGCACAAGAGGCCATCGATAATGAGTTGTGTCGTTTATCATAGAATAAATGTCATTTGTCACAGGTGATGCAGAAAGCAAGTGACCAGGTGGGGAAAGTGGGTTTCAGAGAAGGGGAGAAAAAAAAAGAAAAGAAAGGGGAGATAGGAATGGAGATGGGGAGAGGAGGGGAGGAGAGAGTCAGAGACTGGAGAAAGGGTTTTTCACCTTTGTTTCCTAGAGGCAGTGAAGCTAGGCACTTTCAGAACTTCCTCCTGTCACGTTTCCCTCATGAGCCTGGCTAGGGCAGGAAGGCTTAGCTGTGCTCTGCGAATGACAACACTGCCGTGCCTGTCTGTCTGTCTGTCTGTCTGTCTGTCTGTCTGTCTGTCTGAGTGCAGCCTTGAAGCCGCTGCAGCCTTAGGGATATGAAGGTGGACAGGGCGCTGCTGTCTCGTCACACCTTCTGGCTTCTGGGAGCAGAGTCCTTGGGGACCAGCAGTGCTTTCCTCCATGCCCTCTCTGAGACCCACAGAGATGGGCTTTCTGCATCTCGTATCCCCCCAGCCAAGGTCACTTTTCAGGAAATGTTCGATCATTTGTCCTGTGAATAAAAAGGTCCATTGTCTTTTGTATTTAAGATTAGTTGCCAAAAATTAATTTCATTTATGCTTTATCTTACTCCAAACGTTGTTTTTCTTCCATTCCTCAGCATTTTGCTTTGTACTAAAACCTATTTTAAATTATTTTAATTGAGGTGATATAGATAAATTAACACAGGTTGTGGATCTTAGAGCCTGTTAAATTTTACTCTGATTTTTGAGTCTGTGAGCTTGATGGTAATTTAGTTTTCTATTTGCATCAAGTAGTTCAGAACATTCTCAGCACCCCTAAGTGTCAGCGATTTTTCTCTCTGCATGAGATGATGTGGCTTTGGTTCCACTTGGAGTATTCTGTGTATCAAAGTCTGAAAAAATTCCAAAACATTTAGTGTAATTGTTTTTCTTCCAAGAAACAACTACGGGGATGTATTTTCTCAGTTGTAAGAATGCAAACCAAAGCGTTTTTGTTATCATCATATCACTGATTCAGTTAAATCTTCTTCGATTTTCAAATTGGAAATGCTTTCCCTGAATTGTCAATAAGAAATGGACTCAGACTCACTGGAGGGCTTGGAATTCTTCCTTCCATTAATAAACCTAGGATGCAGGTAGCTATCAATTCCATTTTTATGTTCATTGAACCTCTAAAATTTCTCTTATCTAGGTTATCTCCACATTGAAAATTTTTAAGAGCTGAGAATATACCTTGATTTTTTTTCTCTTTTTCTATCAGAAAACTTAAAGACAAGGAGGCCATTTCTGGCAAAAGAATATGGGAAGGATAGACAGAGGGGGAGAAGTATACATAAAATTGCAGAAAGCATAAAGAAAAATCTACATATCAGAATGAGAAGTCAATGTTGTTGGTCAAAAAAAATGAAATAAATTGAGGGAAAGGACATGTTCATGGTCCACTCGTCAGCAGAGAAATAACGAGACCAAAGAGATTCTGACCTGGAACGTGGCTCACTGAATGCCACTCAGCCTGTGATACTCAGAGCAGTGAGGATGCTTGTAACACTGCTCAGGAAGCATTTCTCAAACTTAAATCTTGGCATCTCTATGAATCTACTCTCTCTTCCTATTCATAAGGAAAAGCAAGGATTGCTACAGACTTCACTGGATCAAACACAGAACAATATAAATATTTTAACACTGAAATATTTTCTGCTTTTTTAACTAAGTCTCAGGGAAAATGAATCTCCAGGAAAATTTCATGTTACATATAACTAATCACTCAGAAGCTGTAGTACTTAGCCAACAAGGAAACTATATGCTTTCCATTGGCATTAGGCAAGTGTATGAGTCCCTCAAGATAGAAACACACACGGCCTTTCCTGCTCAAAATTTGCCTGCAACTTCACTTGCAGACTAAGGGAGGTGAATTTCCACAACAATACCATCAGAAATTGTTATTTTCAAACTCAGTAATTTGATCATTATCTAATTTTCCATATGGGTTTTCATCTTAAAGATTTTACTCCACCAGAATATCTACCTGTCTGAGTTTAGATACTGATGAAGAAAGGATTGATGATCAATACTTTTAACTACTGAGGTTTGCCTGGTGACTCAGTGGGACTGGACAGAAATATACCTCAAAGCTCTTAAGCAACAAACCAAGCAAGTAAGTGTCAAAAGTGAAGGATAAAGTTCAATATGATCAATATTTTTAAACCAAACACTTGTAGGTTTTAGCAGTATAATTCTTGAAACCCACATTCACCGTGAGAGTGAGTTGGGTCTACATGGAGCTTTGTATTGATAGATTGTAAAGAAACAAAATTTTCTGTTGACATCTCAAATGAAATGACAGCAGTGACGCTGAGCTTGGCAACTTCCATGATACCTTTTTTCTAAGTGAGCTCTCAAGAAACTCGGTTCTCCATTAAAAACTCAAGTAGTTGTCAAGAATCAGCTCTCAGTGGGGAATGGTGGTGGTGGTGGGTGGGGGTCCTGATTAGTACCACTATCCAATTTCCATGGCATGGATACTCCCACCATGGCTAAGTTCAGCAAAGTGTTCACCATGATTTTGTGGCTAAAAAATAGAACTGGGGATTTAGTTCAACAGCATAAGTGCCTGTCTGGCAAGTGCAAGGTCGTGAGTTTGATCCCTGGTACCAGAAAAAAGGAAGCAAATAAACGAATATGTAAGTAAGCAACATTTCCAGATGTAAATTTAAACTTTGCAGTTGCACTAGTTTTTGTGTGAAGAGTTTTCCTGGGTACAAAACACAAGAAGGTGTGGTAGTTTAGAAGGCACCCTGAGGAGACCAGACCGTGAAATATGTGGCGTAGGCTGTGGCCCGTTATGCACAAATTGGATGGTGCACTGAGAAGTAGCGACATGGATCCTGGAAATGTCTTCTCATGACGGCTGAGCACACAGCCCTTAGGGCTGACTGAGGTGTGAGTGAGGCTCCTGCTCCCGCCACCCTCAGCAATCATGGTGAACGCTTTAATGAGCATCAGGGCTTTGTGGGAAAATGGTCTGGCTTACTCTGTAATTTATCATTAAGTATGTTTTGGCTTTTTCAATCCATAACAAAAGCTAGTTAAAACTCCAAAAACTGATACCAATGATCATGCCACGACTGTGAAAATATCTGTACCTAATAGCCAGCACCAGCTCAGGACTGTCATCCAGAGATGGGAAGGGCTCAGCCATGGCTTGCGAGAGGTCATAGGTTGGTCTGGGTACCTGCTGCTTGTGTGGCCAGGCTGGTCAACTCCTTGATGTTCTAAGCACAAGGAGGTGTGTCGGGGTGCTTGGGTGTGTGTTTATGTTGTCGTAGTGTCTTTTGTGCCTAATGAAGTCTTCACACTCTTACAGCATTCGTGCTGATGTGCACTGACAAGCTAAGAAGTGTACACAAATTGTCATCCTCTTACACAGCAGGTTCATAAATTTGCTGGAGGCAGTGCCCCTTGAGTCAGATCCTGAACTGATAAGGAGAGCTGTGGGTCGCTGGACAGTTCCACCCGTGCTGCCTGAGGTACTCTCTCTGAAATGTATTTTCCCGTGATTTTTTGGTTACAAACAGGGAGCTAAAGCAATCACACTGTCCTTTAGATCCTAAGTTAATCTTTGTGGGGTTCTGACGCTGGGCCGCAGCTCCGACCCTGCGTGTGCCTTTGCTGCCATCTACTGAGGCTCAGTTTCGCCCGGTCTCCATCCAGCTACTGTGTTCCTGGCAGATCCAGCCCTGAGGGCCCTGAGGGCTGCAGGGTTTTGACAAAAGAGAAGACAGAGCCTCCGGAAGTTGAACCTACCCTCTCGCAACCCTAAGAAGTTCCTTTTAAATAAAAGTTCTGAGATAGCACTTCATACCTATACTATTTCTTCAGAGCAACTGATGAAAACAAAAAAAAGGACAAAATAAATAGAGAAAAATAAAAATAGAATAAAAATAGACAAAAGTATAAAGAGAAATTCAAAACATGGTAGCCATCTCTATAGACAAGAATCAGAAGAATTCAAATTTGGTAGACATTAAGGCAAATTATTACTGGTTAGAAATTTCACAGTTATTAGTCTGGAAATTCACTTGGTTGCTGCCTATATGGCAAATTTGTCATGCAGAGAACTCATTTTTGCCTTTATTTTTAAAATATAACAGAAAGAGGGGAGAATGGAAAGGAAAGGGAGAAAAACACTTTGTAACCAGCAAACCCAAAACATAACCAAAGTCTCAACTGAAGAGGCCAGTTTAGACCTCCTCACTGGGAAACAGCCAAGGGGGTGACACGCAGAAAGAACTGATGTGGCTCACACCGTGCAAGCCTCCCACATTGTCACCGGCTCTGTCAGACGTCATTCCCTGTGAGTCACTTGTGCTGTCCAGCAAGTCACCGTCGCAGCACGGCTTCAGGCTACCACACCCGTGAACCCCGCTTCCTGCACTTCAAGCACAACCCCATTACGGTCCTTTCACATGTTTAATTTGGCATGGCTTACACCAGTGACTCACATCTCTCCAATTTGCCAAATCAAGCACAGTACCTTACCAAAAAAAAAAGAATCCATGCTTTCTATTTCTCTCTAGAAGGCAAAGCAAACCACTTTACTTGTAAGTTTTCAAAATACACCACTGGAAAAATATGAGACAGATATAGTCAGATGGTGACAACACACAACAGACCTGGGAAAGGTAAAGCCAAGGAAATGAATCCTTCCAAATTTAGAGGTACAGCGTTACAAAGGCATCTCTCAGAAACTTGTTTAGCTTTTTCCCTCTTCATCTCACAGTCAGATTAGATTAACTGTCTGTTTACATGGCCTTTCAAAGGCAAAGACTTAGTCTGATCTTTTACTTTTGTGTCTTCTTATCATTAAAAGAATGTGTGCTACGTGTTCGAGGAGACTCTGTAACTTCCCACTGAGTCACTCCTCCCCAGTGTCAGAGTTACAGCAGAGAAAATAAAAAATAGACAAGAATATAAAGGTCAGTTCCAAACAGGACAAACATCTTCCCGGATAAGAAACAAAGAAACTCAACACTCAAACCGCTGGCTTGCCAATGTGTAAGTGCAGAAATCAGGAAGCTCCACAGCTACAGGGAAAGGAAATAGAAACAACTTGTTGAATAACAACTATGAAAGATTTAATATACATGTAGCTATAGATGAAAGAGACAGAGAGACGGACAGACAGACAAGAGTACCATCGGAGACTCTGACTTGGTCAACAGCCCAGAAAGATGACAGAAAACCAAAGTATCGGGACCTGAATTGCCCAGAGAATCCTCCATCAGCATCCGGAACGGGCTTGGAGACCCACCAACATCCCATAGGGCAGAGCTACCAACAGCCACCGTCCCAAGAGTTTCGTTCAGGTATCGGAGGGTCCAGCAGGGTCCTTATTATCCAGGAAGTATTAGGGGCTGCAGAAGATAGGAAAACGAGCCCATACAGCACAATACCAGAACACATGGTAATTATGGAGAAAGAAACCAAGCAAATCAGTCCCAGTAAAACAATTTTATGAGTCTAATAAATTTTTTTGATGTATTTCATATATTGTTTAGGATGGTGAAAAGCATAAATTATTATTTTTTATTTAAAAAGAGATATTAGAAAAGGAAAACAGGCAGAAATTTATGCAAAAAATTAGAGAAAATCTTGGGATTGAAAAAAATTTGTAGACCTTAGAGACTTAATGTAGTGGCATAAGCCTGTATAAATGATGCCAGCACTGTGAATGGCTGAGGCTGCAGGATTTCAAGCTTAAGCCCATCCTGGGCAACTTGGTGGCTTAACAAGGTCCCATTACAAAAGACTATAAGAACTGACTGGGAATGTAAGTCAGTGTGAAGATCTTGGCTCAATCCCCAGTAGTAACAAAGCAAAAAAAAGAAAGAAAAGGGGAGAGAGAGAAAGAGAAGAAGAAGAAGAAGAAGAAGAAGAAGAAGAAGAAGAAGAAGAAGAAGAAGAAGAAGAAGAAGAAGAAGAGGAAAGAAGAAGAAGAAGAAGAAGAAGAAGAAGAAGAAGAAGAAGAAGAAGAAGAAGAAGAAAGAAGAGGAAGAAGAAGAAGAAGAAGAAGAAGAAGAAGAAGAAGAAGAAGAAGAAGAAGAAGAAGAAGAAGAAGAAAGAAAAAGAAAGAAAGAAAGAAAGAAAGAAAGAAAGAAAGAAAGAAAGAAAGAAAGAAGAAGGCAGAGAGAAAAAGGAAGAGGAAAGAAGAAGGAGGAGAAAGAGGGAGGAGGAAAAGAGACTGACAGGAACAAATTTAAGCTTGGGTTTAGTAGGATTAACTGTAATCTGAAGATTTAAAGAAATGTGGTGCTTAGATATTAAGACAACTCTGTAAACAAAGAAAATGAAATTAAGAAATTTAGAGGGCACATTACAGACTTCTTAAAAATGTCCCATATAAATTCTAGAAATACATTTCAGGGATTAAAAGGAGAAACATTTTGTGATTCACGTGAGGATCTTCCCAAACTGAAGCAATGTGTACTTTTCGGGATCAGAAGTACACTTGTCACCTTGAGGAGAGTACACAGGGCCACATTGTGGCAGATGAAGAGAAGGTCTAAAAAGTGCCAGAGGGGAAAGAAAGTCACAGAGGAAGGCCCTGCATCCATCCGAGTGCTACTTCACCCTCGCGGTGGACGGCAGGAAGTAGTCAGCTGCTATCCCTAAAGTTCCCAAAAGAAAATAAATCCATCGACTCTCAAATTCCAGACATCATGGAACCATTATCAGGGTGATCGGGGCTGTGACATAACCTTGCGTTTCCAGCCCTAGGCGTGAGGAGCAAACGCACCCCTGACAAGGGGTCCACAGGAAGGGCAGGAGCTAGGAACAACCAGCCGGTGTCAGCAAATTACTTAACCTTGATTATTTTCTCTTCCAAAAACTGAATTTGTCTTAACAGGTTAAACTGAAAAAAAATTATATATTCACTGTCTAAGATTTAGAAAATACAAATAAGCAAAAGATACAAATTAAAAAGTACCCTTACTACCAGAAGGAGAGGCAGCCACTGACAATTATTAGTGAAAAGACTTCTGATATTATGTCTTTTTTAAAAAAATGATGCCATATGATCCAAGTAATCATTTTTCTGGTTTTGCTCAAATAGTTACATGCTATAAATTATTGTTCTATGACTCTAAGAGTTGGATAGCATTAAATTATATAAGGTATTTAATTTAATGAATTAACCAATCTATTCTTTATTTCTGGTATTTTTACAACTCTTTCCTGGTTTTTAGACACCCTTACCTTCCAGTTCCAATGGATTTTTCCAAAATTTTACAAATAAATTTTCCTTTTCTGGTCAAAATATTTCAGACTACATTATTTAATACCTAAATATTATAGTTCTAAAACACAAAAATTTTAAAAACTGAAACAAAAACCTTTCTTCAAATTTTGGTTTTTAAAATAATACAACTTGAGTGTTTGATTTTGAATTCCATTATGAGTAACATTAGCAGAAGTAGACGAACACTTCAACTTGACTGTGTAATTTTATTTTCACTAAAATCTCTTTGGAGATCCTGATCTAGTCAGCAAATAATTGCTTTAATTTGGATTTTAATATCAGTACTGAATGATGTATGTACATTAAATAATGGGATTCTCACTAGCCATTTAGGAGCCGAGAATGATTCTCTCTTCTGTAGGTCATCATACTTCAGGGGAGAAAGGTTAAGTGGTTTCCCTAGGATCACTCACCCAGTCATTGGATTATCTCAAAATCCAATCCTTGAGTCTTTAAATCATCAGACTCAGCTGACCTCAGCAATACCTGAAAAGCATAAAGCACAGGCAATGAGATGTTTCCTCAAGAGATTTATGTCGCATCATGGCTAATTTGTTTATAGAGAATTATCCTGTCTTACATAACAAACAGGTGCATAAACACATATGACATTACAAAAGTACGTAAGAATACCCTTATCGGAAAAATTCTAGTTAATTTAGAGTATGAATTTCCAAAATGATATATAAACTAATCAAGCAATAGAATCAAGTGTTTGTTGAAAAGTCAGGGGATGCTGGGAAGAATAGCACCAGGAAGCAAGTAGACTGGCTTCTGTTCTTATGACAGCAGCTCTTGGTTAGACTGTGCAAGTCTGAATGAAAGGAAGATCTTATCTGTTAGTGAGAACATGCGTATTTCCTAAAAGCCACTCCTTCTGTCCCTAGTGTAAAGTGTCCATATGTGTCAACTCGGCCACATCCACGAGGTTTGCCCTGACTTCACAGAACCTTACATACCCAGTTCCTAGAAATGAGAAACTCTTGGAATCCAGGAATGTTCGGCAACCTGGTGGGAATTAGAAATGACCTTGGTAAGCTAGAGTGGGGCCAAAAAAGTAGTGGAATGATTTACTGAAGCAAACATAGCAGATTTGCATTCCCAGAGAAGAGGAGAGAAGAACCTGGCCCATAGCTAAACCTTTTAGAGGAGGGAGGGGAAAGGAAAGCTTGGGTTTTTACCCATTCGACTAAGTTCATGAAATTATTTTTAAGTATGTATAAATTATTTATGAATTACTTTTTAGCAAAATTTACTTTTTGTTTTCAAAATAGAAGGACTGAGGATTCCAGTTTGCTAAGAACCTCCTTGACTTTTGCACTGAAAGTCCCACATTCTGGGAAATTCTCCAAGTCCAGGCAAACTGGAAATGTTGGTGAAAATAAAAAATAAAACTTCAGTGTAAGGGCTGAGAACATAGCTTATAGGAGCAAGTTCTGTTGGTTTGGATCCCTAACATTACCAAAAAAAAAAACAACTCTGTATTGTCTAGAATTTAGATAATGCAGATAAGCTAGCATGAAAATAAAATCAACCACATGCTCATTATGCGAAAATAGCTACTTTAATATCAATGCATATACTTCTAATATTATCTCTGTGGAATAAGCTTTATTTGTTGTTACATATGGTAACTGTCAAGGTAATATTATTTTAATCATCTTTTAAAATACTTAATGAAGTGTTCCCAAAACTACACCAAGTTCTTTAGTGTATGTACTTATTCATCTATCTGATTGTGTCATTCTAGAAACTCCTGATAAATTTTCAATTGTGTGTTGACCATCCATGCTATTTATTCTGCAAATTCTCTTAACCTTATACTTCTTTATCTCTAAAGCAGAGTACCAGCTGGTACATTAACAGCATGCTCTGTGAGTCCTGATAACTGTATCACTGTGTAATCTTACTGCTCAGGGGTATGCAGCCTTTCATTCCTTATTCCATTTCTATTCCCCCTGTAGGCCAAGGAGGGAAAATTTCTACCTAAGGAGTTTAGCATGATTTAACATTGACGTTACTTGCCCAAGAGTTTCCTCTGTGAGTTAAGACCATGTGTCAGCCACAGTCAGCATTTACAATTTATCAATACCTACTTACACACGGAAAGCTCTTTTTGTTTTGGGGGAGGAGGATTTCTGCAAGCATTTCAAGTCCTGATTGAAAGTCGGGGAGAGGAGGAAAATGAAATGCAATGTTGGAAAAGAAATGTATCTTTTATCTCTCTGAAAACGTTCACACTTGGTTGAGGCCATATTTCAGGATTACTGTGATCCATAAAGTACCTCTCTCCTTGAAGAAGTGGCTGCCATTCATGTGTGAAGTTACTCTATTCTTGCCAATAACACATCTAATAACAGCCTCTTCTGTTTTACTTCTAGCTATACAATGCCATTTTGCAGTCCTGGGGTTGCCTGCATGATTGAAATGCTACAGATGGAAAGCCTCCCTTACAGAAGAAAGACCCGGAGACCTTCTGTACCCCCAGGTCTGTACACAAACATCTATTACCACACATTAATTCTACTCTCTAAAGCTCAGATAACTATTTAAGTTACTAAGCATTAATTATACTGCACAATTGAATAGATTACTGTAAAACTCAAAACAAAGCACCAGAAATTTTATCTCATGCTTTTGGCATTGTTAAATGCATTTCATTTTGCCTGCTGCTGAAAAATTGTATTAAATTTAAATTGACTTTGGATTTAATTTACTGTTGTTAATTTAAAAAAAGAAAAGATAGCTTAAGAGTGGGAAGGATGAACAAGATACAGCTTAAAACATTTATGATGCAAAGCTTATGTTTTTCTAGGATGCAATAAATAACTGCATAGTGTTAAAAAATCTATTCTCAGTTTTCCAGATTTACACTGGCCAGGAAATTTTTCTTAGAAATGTTGAATAAAGCCAAGTCCCATGAAGAGAGAATGTTTCTTTCTCCAGAGACCAAGCAATTTTCTGAATTCTTTTCATTTTAATGATGTGGTTGGTTACACGCTTCTTAAAATGACTTTATTGTAATAGATTTAAGATAAAGAATTCCTGGTTCATTTGATCATCATAGAGAGTTAATCTGTATAATTAGAACTCCAAAATGCTAATTTCTATACACATTGAAGCTGGCAAAATGATCTGCCCTAACAAATTGGAAATTTCATTTCCTTTCTGTTTCTTTTATATGGTTTCCTGTTGCGTAGTGTTTCATCCATAGAAATCCAAAAGAAGCACACAAGAACATCTGACATTTGCATAAGCACATTACATTTCCCAAATTATGGCCTTATATGTTATCTCATTTGATATTCACAAGAACCCTGCAAAGTAAGAGTAATTATCCATTTTTATGAATATCAGACTTGTCAAAAGCTTCACAGGAAAGAAACTTGACTCCAGGCTTTTTGATCCCCAGTATTTTGCAGTTCCTTTATGATACAGCCTACTACTCTTCATCTGCTATGACAGCTCACTTCCAGTGGGTTGTTAGAGTAGGAACCAAACTGTTCTTCTACTCTAAAAACTGATGCAAGGAGGGTCAAATCCTTACACTCAAAGGATAGAATAATCAAGTAGTGAAAGATACATGAAATGCTTATAATTTTGTGAAAAACCCAATGAATGAGTAAAACATCCAACATTCACACTGAAAGTTCCATATAGAAAATGGAACACATTATGCTATTAGCTTAGACATTAATGGGTCACACATCTAATAAATCAAGTTCAAGTGCTCAGTAAGTATGCTTTTGCTGTTGGCAGATAAATATGACTTATGATCTTCCAGAGTGACAGAATGAGACACGGATCAGAATGTCCCAGGAAGTACATCCATGCACACACACACATGCAGAGAGCCACCGATAAGAACAGAATTGAAGATTGACATTGAATCAATGTGAATAATGTTAGGGGATGGACACAGAACACACCATGGCCCCCAAAGCCTTTCCAGGGGCTGTCACATGTTTTTGCAACTCTGTCTCTCTATGATCAGTGTGACTCTAGGACTCCAAAGTCTGACTGAATCACTGTGGCCTCGAAACTTGCATTAACTCATGGGCGTTAGCCACCCCATGAAGCCTGCACACCACAGACCCTCCTGGATGAGACCCCGCTCCTGGCACTATGGTACAGAGAGGCCATCCTTGGCTTGCAGTGGTCATCATGGGAGTGTACCGCTGATACTCTCTAGTGCACTGCGTCTGACAGAAATATTAAGTGATTACAATCACTTATGATATTGCCAACTCATGGTGTATTCACTGGCCCAGAACCACTTTACATCCAGGAGCATCTATAACAAGCCATCGAAGCCTGCTTCCATGACACGCATCCCCTTCTCTCCAAGTCTTGGCGAGAAGGCTGTTATCTGAGCCAAGGCACCCCGATGTGGCTTCCAGGAGCGCATGTACTGTTCACCTCTGTGGGATGGAGTATAGAACAAGGATACCATCAGCTGAAGCCACTTCATCTTAAGACTCATAGACTTGAGCAAGAGCAGACATCAAGGCAAGTTTAAGCCCTGCCTCCTCCTGCTTGGGGCATCTTCTGCATCTGACCTTGCATCTGTCTTTTCCAGGCAGGCAGCTTTGCACTTTTATAAGCCTTCCTGTCACTGTCTGGAGTCCTTTTATTGATGAGTTCTTTTACCATTTCTGAAAGCAGGTGTAGCAATGACTTCCCTCAGTTTTTGTTTATCTGGAAAATTTTTATGTCATTTTCCTCTTGGAAACACAGTTCTGCCAGATGTAGTATGATCAGTCAGCAAGGATTCTGTGTTTTTCAGCCCTTGGAATGGACCACCCAATGCTTTCCAACCTTCAGAGGTTTTGTGGAAAAGTATCTGTAGACAATTTCATGGGAGCTTCCATTTATGTGACCAATTGCTTTCTTACCCAGGAGGTCTTTGATTTTCAGGGATTTGATTATAATGTGACTCCGCATGGACTGTAGCTTTTTTCTAGCTGCATCTTGATTCTGGTGCCAGTGTCCTTTCCAGATTTTCCAAGTTTTCAGCTAATACTTCATCCAATAAGATTTTTCTCTGTCTCTCTATGCCCCCTCCTTCCTTTCCTTCATCTTCTATGACTTGATAATGTGTGGGTTGATCCACTTTATAGCAACCCATAAGTCATTTATTCTTTCTGTATGCATTTTTTTCCTTTTTACTCCTCTAACTGGGAAATTTCAAATAATCTAGTTTTGAGTTCAATGATTTTTTTCTTCTGCTTTATTAAATCTGCAGCTGAATTCCAGCAACAAACTTTTAAATTCAGATATTATGTTCTTCAGATCCAAAATTCATAATGCTTTTCCTGACCTCGCTGAGAATCTTCATGATTATTAATCTGAATGCTTTGTCAGATTTTTCCTATTTCTGTATATTTAGGGCTGGAGTTTTGGATATTTAGCTTGTTCCGTGGTGGGGCTGTGTTTTCTATTGATTATGTACTTTATAATTACAGTGGGAATCATACATATGGGAAAAACAAGCCTGTCTTGTCCTTTTGCACTGGCTTTATACCAGGAATACTTACCAGGCAGCAAGGCCAGGGGGTCTGAGACGTTCTCTAACCTTCTCTGTGGATATAATGTCTCAACAGTTGTGCATACGAACTACACTCAGAGTGATTGCCAGTTCTCTTCTCTGTTGCTCCTCTGCTCCTCGGGTGCAGGTTCTCTGCAGAGCCCACAAGTTGCCTGACCCTTTAATCTTCAGCTGCCCTCCTCTGACTGTCTAGCATATGCCAGATCCACCAGCACTCCAAGCTGGGCATGACAGAAATTAGACCTTCAGGGGTTCTCCCGAGAAGCTAGAACTCTGGCTACAGGCTCTTTTCTCTTCTCCCCACTCACTCTGAGAGAGACAGACTGTAAAAATAGAGCCCTAACGTAAACCTGGGTCCTCAGAAATAGGACGAGTTGCCCAGCCCCCTTGTTATCAGGAGCCCCAGGGATTTAAAGTACGCTATATCTCCTCCTTGATGTTCTACACAGGAACTAACCCCGTGCACAGCTCTCCTAAAATAAAAGCACTGGGTACTTGAATACCATTCTTTCCCACCCCAGGAAGGAAGGGGCTGCAAGCTGAGTTTTCCCCTCACTCATTCCAGCCAATCCAGGGTGCAGGGCGGTGGTGCATGAATCAGTGCTCACCCAAGCTTCCAAGGGAACCCAGCATGACACCACTTCCTGTCAGTACTTAGATTCAGACAAAACAAAAGCCAACAGGCTTCAGGCTTCTTTTTCCTTCCCCAAGGAGAAACTGGGAGCTGAGCATTTTCTCCTGATTGTTCCGGGCTGTGCTGGAGAGTGACCGCAGGGTGAGGGACCGCCCTCGCAGATGCAGTGCAGCCCGCTTCACGTGTGCTGGTGAAGGAGCCCCCTGACTACACCCAGCTGTCTGCCAGGGGAAGTGCTCTGAGGCCGTTAACTGGGCTGTGTTGGGGAAGAGGGTCTGAGCCTTCTCCTTTGCCATCATGCTGTTCCGTATGCTATTATCCTGTGACTAATTTCTTTAGGATTGAATTTCCCAAGATTGCATTAATTTTCACACAAGAACAATCCCACATTCTTCTTTTGTACTTACATCTCCCTAGATCAGTGTGTCCACGGGAGGCAACTCCAGTCATCGATTCCTTCCCTAAAGTTCAGGTCTTTCTTCAACAAAGTGGGAAGATATTACTTGGAAAATATTGTCTCACCAAGAAAACTTTAAGAATCAAATATTTAAGCACAGAGCATGGGGCCATTGAGGCCTTCACTGCTGTTTATCAGGTTTTCAAAATAAAGCCTCTTGATATGAGCTATTTCATGTTAACCACAGGAGAGAATCTCTAGGCTCCATACATGCACCGCATTGTGCCGTGTACCACACACATCAAATTCAGAGGGTGCGTAGAAAGATGGCACAGTGTCCTCCTGGGCAACACTCCCATGTGCTTGCCCTGGTAAATAGCAAGAGCTCAGAAGCAGGAAAGAGGCTTTATATGTAAACAGGAGACAAACCAGGCAAGATGGAGTTTCACAAAACAGATCATTCTGAACAAATGTCTAGGAAAATTCTCATTCAAAGTCACTAGATGTGCTCTCAGAATCAAACAGTCACCAGGACAAAATGGTCATAGATTAAGGCAGAAGAGATGGCACACCAGGCAATTATTATGCTTTGGGCAAAGTAAGAGAAAGAGAGAAGGTTTCACTTCAAAGGGATGATAGTATAGGTCAATAGGCCTTTTGATTTTGTTTTCCCTTATCATCTCCAAACAGTTTTTAAGAATTTATGCGAAGAATGAATTAAATAAATCTGTCTTCTGAAACACTTTACCCAAAATTTCATCTATCTTCATTCCAATATTTGATGTTTCTGGTTTTGAAATTGTTTGCATAAGATTTAGATGATATGTAAAACAAAAATGTGGTAGTGATTCTCAAAATTCGGTTCATGCCAAATATAAGTGATCATATGCTTAGACACATTTAAGTACATTCTGATGACTGCCATGCTAGACGGCATATGGAGGGCTGGTGACATGAGCCACAAAGGAATTGTCCCAGATCGGAATAAGAGAAGACAAGAGTTTATGCTGATCGGAGAACATTGTCCAGAGGGACAGCTGGAGATTTTTCAGGAGAGGAATCGTGTAGTCAGAGACTGGGGTTTTTATAAAGGTTTGGGACTGTATTCAAAGACTGGAGGCAGCAGATCTAGGTATTATTTTTCTGAGTCTCCTGGCTCCTGCCAGTCTTTTAGGAGCACCGGAGTTGTATTCAAAGGTGTACATTAAAATTGCATATAACAAGGCCACATACTCTAGTCTCACAGAAGTCCCTCTAGTTTCAGATAAAGATATTTGTCTATAATTAACTCTTTGAATTAAGATGGGGCAGGGCACATCTGGAGGAAAAAATGCAACTTGCACTGAGCGCTGTCCTGTGCTGCTCCTATTCAGCATGAGCACTGAGCCCCATGCCAATCCGGACTGTGTCAGCCAAGAAATTTTGTGGCTGAGAGTTTTAACTCTTGGCCACCACAGGATACTTAACCAAAGTACATTTTCAGTTATCTACCCAAAATCATTAACATGACAGGCAGTTAATTTAAGGCAACATTGAGAATGTGAAACAAAACTCAGTATTAAAGACATTATTATGTAAAGGTAGATATCTAAATAGCTAAATTTTTTTTAATGCTTAAAAATATTTCATTGAGTTTAAATATCTAAATTTCAACTAAAAAAAGGAAAGAAATAGAACAACTTCCCACCCAGCAAGGCTGATCTGGTCTATAAAACTTTACTGTCCTTTGCACGTGTGTTATGTGTTTACTCCCCCTTCACGCGAGTTATAAAAGTACAAATGTGTTTGTCCATTGAAGAGAAACTCTGATGGGAAAGGAGCGTTCACTTCCCTCTTGTCAGATGTGCAGTCCTTTTCCCTCAAGCACCAATTATGTTTTATTGTGTTGATGATCATTTCTAGATGGTCTGTGTCTGTTCTCTGTGCTTTTATCCTGCAAGATCATATCTGGATGGCAGACTTTATTCTCCATAGTCTGATTCACAAGGAGTTATTAGAGAAGGCTTATGTAAAGACCCGAATGACTATACACACAGAGGTGGCTCTTGGATAATTGAGAGTCTGGGGAGAGATTTTAATGATTATCTACATGGAGTCAAGGACAGGCGATCTTTGAGATATTTCAGGGCTCTAACGAAGCTTGTACCTGAGATCAGAAGAAATGCAAAAGTCATCTTCTTTCACTGTCTGGGTGTTTTTAATTGTCTGACAAAGCATAGACATCTCAGTAGAACTTCCCTCCTGTCTGCCAATAGTAACAGAAGAGGATGTTCTTCCGTCCTCTACTAGTTTTGTGTTGAGATGGCACTTTTGTGAACGCAGTGAAAAGTCTGAGGTATGTATGATCAACAAAGATGTGAGTGCCCTAAGGACAGAAAGGTCAGACCTTGGGTACAGAGTCTGAAAACTCAGGATAGATGTCAGACTGTATTAACAGTGGGTCACTGCCTGAGTTTGTAAAGTAATTAACCCAGAGTGACTCAGCATAAACAACACACTCCCCACAGTGCCAAGGTCCTGTTGATAGCTCTGCAGACTTTTAGCTGGGCACACTATCCTCTGCACCCAAAAGCTGCCATCCTCTGTGACTCAGACAGAAAGCACCCAGGAAAAAATTAAGAAATGTCCTTAAGAGAGACTGGATCTGAAAGCAAAATTACAAAAACAGGGGCTCAAATACACAGCTATTTTGACCCGTCAGGAGCTATGGAAACGATTTGCTTCTGTGCTCTACAAGCGCATTGCATCAACACAGTGTATCCTGGTATAAATGCTAAAAGACATTGACAGGCATTGCTTTGCCCTCCTCCCCTGAGTATCCTAACCTTCTTTGGCTCCAGTGTTTGAATTATTGCAAAGTTATTTGTCCATTTTATTCCCCTCTCACAATATCATTTTTCAAAAAGGGCACTGGCTGGGGTGCTGGAGAGTGTTTTGGGGGCAGGAACAGACACAGAGCCAGTGTTGTAGCTGCATCTACCTGTCAGCATCCAAATAGCGCTGAAGAGCAGGGTCTCACTCCAGTTTTTAAAAACTTTGACTGTAGCTCATAAATTCCTGATGAGAGGAGTCTCATTTTATGCCCATCTAAGTTATCAAAACTCAATCATATGTGTTTCTGAAGTTAAAAAAGCAGAGCTCAAGTTCCAGGTTAAATCATGTGATTTCATCATCTTTCTGGTCAGTGGTCTAAGGTTCAGCAGTGAGCATTTGGTGTGAAAAATGATTTTTTTCATTCTCAGGACCAGTTCCCTCTTTTGTATCATAATGGTGTGTTGTGTGACACAGAGGAGAGTTCTAGAAACATTGCACAACATGGGCACTAGAGGTCAGCTTCATATTTGCAAGACAGCCTTGCCTTCCAAAGCCACAGGAGAATGATGGCCATGCAGGAGTTTCCCACCAGAAGCATATCCACCTCCAGCGCGGTGCTTAGAGGATTTCCAAGCAAATCAGATGCTGTGAAATGTCCGCCTTACATCCATAGGGCAGAACTGCGCTGAGCAAGAGGTGGCTTCGATGCATTGTCCTAATGAAGGGAGATGCGGGGCCCAATTTAACAGAATTCCTTTATTCTGCCCACTGTCTGCAAAGGAGCAGCTTGCCTTTGAGGTGTCTTCTTTTCTCTCCTCAAGACGACTCCTTTCTTGACCTGATTGTTGAAGTAAAGTCTGAATAAAAGGACTGAATATAAATTAAGCAAAGTTTTACTTCTGAAGCATATTTATTTTCATATTCTTGGAAGAAAAAAGGTAACATGTTCTATTTCCTAAGCAACATATGCAAGTACCACACATTTTATTTATATTTTAGGCTACTTGAAATGTAATATTACAGCATTAGTTTGCTAGGGTTTCCATAACAGAGTAACACAAAGTTGGTGGATTGAGCAACAGGACTATCACATGGTTCTCTGATGGTTCTGGAAGCAAAAACTCTAGAATCTAAGAGGTATTGCAGTCTTTTCCTTGTGCTGGCCATGAGAGCAAATCAGCGCAGTTTCTCACCTCATCTCTCCCGGTTTGCTGGCAGTCTCTGACCTCCCCAAATCTCTGCCTTCCCTTTTACTGAGCATCCTGCCTGTGTGCGGATCTGTGTTCCACGCTCCTCTCGTTGCAAGGCATCTGATTAGATTAGAGACCCACGTCTCCCGCACTGACCTCATCTCAGCTATTAGGGTTGCCATGAGAGTTTTTAAATCAGGTCCCATGCTGATGTGCCGGGGACTAGAACTTTTCAATGAACAAACTTAGAAGGGACACGATTCAATCCCTGACCATAATGAGTAACACAGCACTTTTTTCTTTATCGGTTGTCAGTTAGTAATGTCCACATTACAACACGTACATTTTACTTCAGTAAATCAGCAAGGGTTTTTGAGTACTTACTTTTTGCACTAAATTGCAATAGATTTTGTAGGGCTAAAAAATATAAAAACAAGAGCCTTTTCTAAAGCTATTTATTTTACTGCCTAGCACACGTGACAATACCATCAAACGACAACCTGTTTTACCCAGTAAAATACACTGAAGCAGTCTCACCAGGAGGTGATCCCCACCTGGAAACCAGCACCATGCATGGGCCACTGCTAAAGTGGGGACAGCCAGACCCAAGCCTCTCTGTGTGAGTCAGCGCTATTTGTAGACTGCAGAGGAAGAGGACCAAGCCTCACTGGGAGGTGATCCCCACCTGGAAACCATATCATTTTCATTGTTTTGTTGAGTGGGGTTTTATTCTCTTTTGTTTCGTTTGATTGTTAAATCTGATGGCAGGAGCAGCTATTTAAAAGATAGCAAGACACATTGTGGCACCCATTTTGGATTTACTGTTACTTATTTTGAAGTCCTTTTCGCATTCATTTGGTTTGGTTTTTATTGTTTCTATTCTATCCTGTTCTGTTCAATTTTTATTGTGTCTGAAGGCAGCTATTTTGAAGACAACAAAAGGCAGTATGGTAACTATTGTTGATTTCATAAGGTTTTGAAGTCCTGTATCACTTTTCATGGTTTAGTTTGATTGGTTTTATTGTTTTATTTTCCTCAGTTTTGCCCTCTTTAAAATAAAAAATAAAGTACACTGAAGCACATCATAACGGAACCACACATCCTACGTCTTTCCCACGTAAGTTGACACCAACTCCTAATAAGATGCTGGTGCTACTTTTCTTACAAAGGTATTTAGCATCAGTGTCCCTTGGCCAGGTTCCCGAACACGGAAAACTACATGAGCACATGGGAGAGACTCACAGGCTCAGAGGCTGCATCGCAGGACTTCAAGTGAAGAGCAGACTGTTTCTCGCCATGGCTGGGCGCTGTGCGGCCGGACGCAGCGCCGCTGCTCTCAGCTCAGTGCCTTGCCGGAGGGCCGCGGCTCAAAGGCGCCGGCTCTGTCCCAGGGGTTTGAAAACCGGGGCCAAGAGCCAGGCGTGGCGGCTCACACCTGTAATCCCAGCACTCACTCGGGAGGCTGAGGCAGGAGGATCGTTGTGAGTTCGAGACCAGCCTGGGCTACAAAGTGAGCTCAAGGCCAGCCTGAACTGCATAGAGAGACCCTGTCTCAAAAAGACAAAAAAAAAAAAAACAGGGCCCAGCTGGGGATTTAGCTCAGTGGCATAAGCACCTGCCTGGCAAGTGTAAGGTCATGAGTTCAATCCCCAGTACCACAAAAAAAAAAACAAGAAAACCAGGGCCCAGGACACCCCAGTTCTTACAGGCATTGCTTCAGTGAGACTCACTATGACTTAGAGAAATTGACACACTGTGGCTTCAGCCAAGAGATTTCCAGACCCTCAAAAGAGCCAGGCAACTGCATCTGATTTGGAAACTACCAAGTTTTCATCTAGGCACTCCTAAGTTTTTAAACATAAATAAGAGATTGTTATCCATTAATGCTTTTGGTCTATTTTTATTTTGTTTGCTTTTAATATATTCCTCCTCCCCCCCAAAAAAGCTGGTTGTATCTTTAATAGTAAGATGCAAATATGCCTGAATCTATCTTTTCTTTTTGTTTGCAGTCTTACAAGTTTTCCTCCTTAAAACACAGTTTTGTCATATTGTGTAACTTTAAGATCTTAATTAAAATTACTTTCTGCTCCACTGAAATGTCTTCAGCAAATCAACCCTTGGGAGTGTCATTTAGATGGTGCGAAATGTATTTCCAAGCTTCTTCAATCCACTGAGAAATCTTTATGTCAGGGCTACAAATAAGGACAGGAATGGAGCTAAAATATATTTAGGTCATAATAATTCAAATCAAGGAAGAATCGGCCAACCCTCACAGTAAACATCTAGATTCACCTCAGTATTTACAAATGACAGTCTAGCAAGTAGCTAACAAGCATTGCATAAAAGTAGGCATCTACAACTGAATACCTAGGGTGGGGAAGAAAAAAGTCTATCAAAGAGGCAGAAAAAAAAGGTGAGCAGAAATGGATTCTGAATGTTACCCCCAGAATACTAAGTGAAAAGAGAGAGAAAGTGAAACAACAGCTGGCAGAGACAACAGACACAGGCAGACCGCATGAAGATACTAATGTGATGTGTATAGTAGAAAATCAAATCCGACAGTAATAAATTGGTGAGAAGAAAGGAGCATGGTGAAATGGAAAGCGATCATCTTAGACTGGCTAGAAATTTGCCTTCTGATTCAGTGTCTGTGTATGTGACTTGACTTGCACATTTGTACCATAACAACAGCAATATAGACATGCTTAATACAAGAAGCCCACAAGAGACAAAGTTTTAAATAGCTGAAAGTGAATGCCTTTGAGTGCAAAGGGTTAAGATGACTTTCTACACCATTACCACTTTCCTGGAGGAAACAAAATAAAAAGTTTACTCACTAATAGTCTGCTTTGTAACAAACCCATTTCAAGCAACTGTCTTGTGGTGGAACCTGAATAACCAGCAGCTTAGGGCAGCAAGATGACACTTCCGTGACTAGGTCCCATAGAATCATAAGCTGCTTCCCGTGAGGAGATGCCGCTCCTGCCTTGAAGGAGCACATAGCACTTTGGGGGAGGGAGACTTGGCGAGGCGATTCAGAGCATCCTCCAACTAGTTAGTAAGCAGGTGACAGTGGCTGCAGGCTGAGAGCCAGGAAATGCTGACACCTCAAGGGAGTGGGGAGGTGAAGTTTACCAGGAACTGTGTGAGCTTGGAAATGGGTACTTCCTCCACTGAACCCTGAAATGACAGGTACTTTTGGTGCACTGGGAGGTGATTGTGCAGAAAGTCCAGGTAAGCCACACTAGGTTTTTCACCAGTGAAAATTAGTTAATAAATACAGTTTGCTTAAGCTAAACGGAGGAGTCTAGTAGTCTCTGGAGTAACTGGTCCTAAAAGACTTAGACTTCCAATAAGGCCATGGGCACTTCAGTCCATCAAGAAGAATCCACATCACAGCAGGACACAGAGATCCACCAGGGTGACCTCAACACCTCCCCTCAATGGGAATCCACTGAGCGGTGAATATCTTCCCCACCAAAAAATGAAGAGAAACAGTGAGCTGCCAGCCTGACTTTGGCTGACTGGGTTTTAACTGTCCTAATGCATTTTCCATCTATGTTTTTGGCCAAAGGCAATGTTTTCCTTCCTTCGTGTTTTAGTAGGGGTCCATAACAAATGCTTGAGGCAATCAATTCATAAAGAGAAAAGGCTTGTTTGACTCATAGTTTTGAAGAGTCCTGTTCCGGGTCCACAGGCCGTGTTGCTTTGGGGTTTTGGCAAGGCAGCATGCCATCTTGGGAACACACAGTGCAGTAAGTAAGCTGCTCACCCTATAGGAGCAGAAGACATAAGAAGATTAAGGTGCCTAACCCCGTCTAGGACACCACTCTGCATGACTGGAAACCTTCCATATCTCCACCTGGCTTAAGGCTCCTGCTGTCTCTAATAGTGCCAAACTGGAGACCAAGCCTCAAACCTGGATTTCTGAGGGTCATTCTGGACCCACATTAGACAGTGATTCCTCCAAGCTCTTCCAAACATGGCACCCTTCCCACCCTGAGACTCTCTCGCTGATCTCACCTCATGTCTGTGCAGGCCAAGTTTCCCACCCTCTTTCTCTTTTCTCCTCTTTATTAAGTAATAGATCAATTTAAATAAGATACAGACTTATTCAGAATTATTCACAATAATTATTCAGAATTATTCTGGATTGCAGAAGGAGATGACCTGAAGACATTATTCTTAGACTTGCCTATTTTATTATATTTTCAAAGTAATAAATTGTCCACATTCAGAATAAAAGAGTCATTATTACAAAGAAAGTAGGAAAAGTCCTTTCACTTCTCTGCTTCCTTTCTCAAACACAGACACATTCATGCTATTCTGTAGCATGTGTGCATAAAGTTCTAACCTGAAAGCCCAGGGTAGAGTTTACCCTCACTGTTTAGTCGTAGTGCAATAATTTCCACCCAGTGGTTGAGGAATGGTTCATACTGAGGTAAATACGAATTTTAAGAGAAGAAGAAATTTTTCAGTACACACACAGTGAGCATTCTAACATGTATCTCCTAGGAATGTACACCTATTTTGTCCAACAAGAATAATGATAGCATAACAAGAGATAACCTGAAAGAGGTGTGTTTTAGAAGAAAAATAAGGTAGCAGCAGAGCTCAGTCCCAGAGCCATGGACACTAGGGTTCATGAAGTTAAATCCAGTTACAATGGATACTTATTTTGAAAAAATTACAAAACACAGTGGCAGGGTTGATCGAATTCAGTGATATGAAATGCTAGCTGTTGGTTGCGTATGCTGGTAATCTGGTTACAGGAAGACAAATTTCATGAGGGAAAGTATTAGGGGAAGTAACGCTTCAGCAGCTCTACTGAGCAAACCTCATTCTGCTTTGACTACCAGTACATGTTTCTGAACAATGTCCAATCTTTTTTCATTTTGTTAGAAATCTGTGCTAGAGTTTTCAAACCCCTGTGGTTGCTCATTTCAGAGAAGTTCAAATTGAATGTAGTAAAAGTCGGTTTAGAAAAGTGATAGAGAAGGGTATTCTGAGTATCCAAATCTCCATGGACCTGAAACAAGCTGTTTCCAAAAGGGCAAAAGAAGGTTAGCAAATTAAATAGGTAATATTTAAATCACGTCCTGCTTTCTGCATCAGATGTTTTAAAATAGGTCAAACAATAACTAAGATGGAGCATCAGGCTTGGGAATACGTTCTCTATAACCATTGCCCCAAAAACTAATGTCACTAACGTTACAGTAAATACTATTATTGAATAATTAATTTTACCAGGTGCTAAGAGTTAGTTATGTTTGTTGTCATGCATTGGAAGCCTGTCATTCCTATGCATGCATAGAGATTCTTTTTCTGTGCCTGAAACTGCTCTCATAGTTTCTACCCATCACTAACCAGTGCTATCACCCATGTGCTCAGGGAGGGGTCAGAGAACTGTTTCTAGAAAAGGGCAACTAATGGACTCTTTCACTGTAGCAAGAGTGTAGCCAATGGAAAAATGTAAATAAATGAACATGATTGCTTTCCAGTAAAACTTTATTTACAGAAACAGATGATTGACAGGATTTAACCTGCAGGGCCACAGTTTTGGAGCCACTACTAAGTAAAAAAGTGAATGAGTTAATGTTATTCAATTCATTGACAAGGAAAATCCAACTCAAATTAAGCAACTTCCAAAAATATGTATTTTTTTTTTGCTGTCAGTTTTTAACTCTTTTATGTTTTTACAGTTTCTTGGCCATTGGTGCATGCCTGCAGTGCATGATCACATTCCTCATAGCATTTAGTTTCCAAGTCATTTAACACTTCAGAATGAAGTAGGAGTCACAGATCAAGTTTAAAATCACAATAGTAACACTATTACCCCATAGAAAACATCAGGGCATTGTGTCTCAGACTTTCCATTTGATCTTTAAAGAGTCACACCCTATCCCCCCAAAACACTTTTGCCTGTCTTCATTGTCACCTCCCAGTGTCGTGCAGCCAGGCATCACCTGCTGAGTTCTCTCAGCTATTACTCTGTATCCCAGCCAGATTGCCCTAATCTAGCTCAGCAGTCTAAGCCACTTTTCTGTCTACTAAGGGGAAAAATAGCCCATTTCAGATCAATTTCCTGCCATGTATTTAGACTAATAATGTCTTCAGAAATTTAACCCTTCTTAGTGTCTTCACTTTATGTCTACAGCAAACATTTTAAAATTATATAAAGAATTTAAGAGTCCTGCAAAGTAGAAAACTAATTTTTGTATTTGGTGTTATATTATTGTCGAATATAAATACCCAGATATCTCAAATGCAGGCAGCCTGTGTGGCTAGACAAATGAGATAGAAAAGGAAAACAATCAACCTTGTTTTAAGGGCAATATCCAATTTCTTATAAGTAAAAATTTAGACACACATGTGATGTCATAGTTTTACCAAATCTTTTGCCCTGTGATATTTGATTGAGCACTTAGGCATTTATCTATGCAATTTGTTCACTACAATCAGCCTTACTTATGGGGGTGCAAATATGAAAAGGATTTGTTTTTGTCACTGGTGTGAATCATAAATATAGGACATGCATTACCTCTATGGATGTTCACATGGTAAAACAGCTGGCCCAGTTTAAGACTTTATATCTTGTGCAATTTAGGTCCAGTCTCTGGCCAGGTTGAATAGGACTTGGAGTTCCAAACTTTAGAGTGAGAAAGGAACAGAGTGTGTTCTTGCTGCTTATTTTCTATCCCTGTTCTGCTTCTAGTTTCCACGGGTTTGAGACTGGGGGCAGGTGAAGTTCAAAGATTTCTTCATTAGCAGGTGCCATCGTGGTTCTATTTTGGTAAGGTTTGCTCTCCTACCACAAATGCTCAATGCCAGATCACTGGATGCTGCATACGTGGATCTTCCCCACTCCCCACCTGAGAGCCTCCTCACGATTCTCCTGCCCAAAGGAGAAATACTCCTCAATTTGTCTCCCGGCCTAACATTCCACAGCGCCTGATATACTGATGTCTTTCTTTTAATTACAGAGCTTTTTACCCTAATGTGCCCTCACATTGCACATGTCATTCTAAGACCTGGAAGTCACTAGGAATTGAAATGGGTTACTATGGTTCACCTTGGGAGAAGAAAGCATATTGCAATCATGAAACAGCTTCAAGTGGGCATTTCCTGTAAAGGAACTAAAGAGTTCTGTGAAAGAAGCCCAAATCTTCAGGCTCTTGTGTAATTTGTTGTGATTTCCTTTGCTATTTCATATTTGCTTTATACGTTGTCTTAGTTACTTTCTTGTTGCTGGGACAAAATAACTGACAGCCAGTAGTTAAAGGAGGAAAGGTTTATTTTTGGCTCACAGTTTGTAGAGGTTTTGGTCCATGACCAGCTTGCTCCAAGGCAGGGTGGATGATGGAAGAGAAACAGTGAACCTCTTCCCTCTCCCCGTCTATAGTCCATCCAGGCTGCAAGGCTATCAGTTGATACCACACACACCCAGAGTGGGGCTTCCATTATCCACACATGGAAGGATGTTAAACCAATTTAGTTACCACACACCCTGAAATTACAGTGTCTCACACCCTAACTCAGCATCGCACACCCATGATCCAATCCTACCTGTGGGCACATGAGGCTTTGAAGGGACATCTATACATAGCCATATATATATTCTTTTGTTAAAACAGTCCTAAAATTATGCAAGTTTCAGATCTCACAAAATCTAGACTCCTCCTTGCTTAGTAGGAAATCCTATAAGATGGGATTCTAGCAAGGTAACTCAAATCCACTGTCCAAGATGAGTTTTTTAAAATTTGCATGACCTTCATATAAATATATTCACCCATGTCAACTCATTAATGAAGGAAAAGGCACAATGGTAAAGGTGTATCAAGGAGAGTGCAAGAGATTGATCACATGCAGTCACCAAAACAATTCTAAAGTGAGATTGCTGGATTAGAAACAAAACTACTAATACCTCCAAAGCAAAAACATCTAAATTTTGGAGACAGAGAGAGCAAGATGTTGGAAAAGGACCTTCATTGTGATCATTTCCTGTCAGAACAACTCTCAAACATGAAAATACCCTTCTGCTGAAGAACAGAAACGATTGGAGAGATTTTAGAATGAGGTTATACCAACTCCATCTAACACAATGCAGAGAGAAAAGCCAGAGAAATAAGAATAGAATCTTGTCTAGAACCTAATATCAGGGATTTCTGGACAAGATGGTACCAGACAGACCCCCACAAGGCCAGAGCCCATGCACATATTCACGGACTGAGTCCCCAGGCTATACTGATGGCAGACAGGCGCTCACAGTCACAGTAAGACAAATTCATGTCAAGCCCATGTCACCAGAGTAACTCACAGCACCGGGTGGACCTCAGTGGTCAGAAGCTTGGCCTCCAGCCCAGCACGGCAGCAGTGCTAGTAGCTAAGGGATTTCAGACTAATGCAGGGCCAGGGATTTAGCTCAGTAGTTTAAGCGCCTGCCTGGCAATCGCAAGGTCGTGAGTTCGATCCCCGGTACAAAAAACAAACAAACAAACAAAAAACTACAAACATATTAATGCAGCCTCTGCTGCTCTGGTGAGTTCAGGGAACTCCCTGGACATCACAGCCCCAGCACTCATGGGTTTAGGACCACAACTGAAGCCCTGCCTAGGTCTGGCAAGGTACCTGCTGAAGGACATACTCATGCAGCCAAACTGCACATGCTACTGGTTCAGTGTGCAGACATCAGCTCATGACCCTAAGAACAATCAGCAGACGTGACATCAGCAAAAGGTCCCAGCAACTGAGCTAGAGAGAAGGAGATGAATGAACTGCCTGACCAAGAAGGCAGAACAGCTGTCTTAAAAGAAGGTTAGCGAACTGCAAGATAATTCAAAGGGAACAATAGAGAAATGTGACACAGATTGAAATAATAATTTTTAAAACAGAAAAATTCTACAGCTGAAAATATAATGAAATAGATGAAAATCACTACCATACTTGAGCAAGCAGATGTGAACTAGTAGTCACTTTACTTGAAAATATACAGAAAAGAAAAAAGAATGAGAACTATGAAAGGTTATATACTTTATGAGACACAACAAAAGAATAAATGTGTGAGTCATTAGTACCCAAGAAGGACTAGGAAAACATAAAAGAATATTTGAAGAAATAATGGCAAACATTTTTTCAAAACTGGAAATATATATGATATAAATTTTCAGTTACAAAAAGGTCAAAGATTTCTCATCAGATTTTATACCTGGATAAGATATGCCACTACATATTATACTCAAACTATCCAAGACAAAAAGATTAAATTGATTAAAAATACTCCCAAAGGCCTGAAAATGCATTCATCAAAAGAAGATACACAAATGTCCAAAAGGTGTGTAGAAAAATACTCACCATCACAAACCAGAAGGGAAATGAAGATCAAAATCACAATGAGAAAGCTCCTTACTACAGGTTGAATGGCTCATGTCCAAAAGACTTACAGTAATGAATACTGGTAAAAGTTTGGAGAAAGGGGAATGTACACGTTGCTGACGGCACTGTAAATCAGAACAGTCACTATGGAAAACAGAATGTAGGTTTGTCAAAAATATTAAAAGCAAAATGCTAATAAAATCCAGAAATCCCACTCCTAGATGTATACCCAAGGGAAATGAAATCTCTATGCAGGAGAGCTATTTATGCATCCACATTTGCTGCAGACAAAATACAGAATAAGTGCCAGTGTCCATCAGCAGGTGACTTATTATGGAAGTCTATTAAGCAACAAAAAGAATAAAATTCTGTAATTTCAGTAACATAGGCAAATCTGGCAGATAGAGTATCAAGCAAAATAAGGCAGGTGCAGACAGATAAATGCCCCCCTTAGTTACACATGTGTGGAATTTCCAATAGGTGATCTCGTAGAAGTACAGAGAATAATGCTTTTTATCAGAGGCTGAGGAGCTGAGCAGGATGAAGATGGGTTAGTTAACGGCTATCTGCTCATAAACTCACAGCTGAACTACCTGAATAAGTTCAGGGTGTCACTTTGGTGTAATAACATAGAAAGCAGTTGTGTTTAACAGTATTGTATCACAGAAAAGAGGATCTTAAATATTTTCACCATAAGGAAATGAGAAATGTTTGAGATAATAAATAAGCTAAAAATCCTGTTGCTAGCAACATATACCTGGATTGAAACTTCATACTATCATCTGTAAATATGTACAATTTTATTAATTTAAGATAAACTATTTTACCATAGTAGAGACCAAAATAAAGGTACATTCTGCTAGGAAGCTATATAACCTTTACACAGGTTTGTTAGAGAATGCTTCTAGTAACATACTAAAGAAATATTTTATGTCTACATTGTTCCAAAATGTTTCAGAACACCAAGTACATTTCCTATCACAAAAAGACTGGAACCTCAACTATTTGAGCTTTACCCATCTGTTTGTGTTTTTAATGTTTAACAAGCAGAATGTAATCCAAGCAAAAGAACACATAGAAAAATAGATCCATTTACACTTTTAATGTATGGAAAAAATTTACATTTTTCCTTTCCCTCTGAAGGCTTAGTAATCTTGTCTAAGAAATGAACCAACAATAGACAGATTAACAGGGGAAACACATATATATTTTATTGTGTGCCTGCACACCAGAGCTACACATATTCAGAATGAGAATCAGAAAAGGGCAAGTTGACCTTATTTAGAGCCAAGCAAGGAGACAAGGCCTTGGGCTCCGAGAAGAGGTTGTGCAGACTGTGGAGGGAGGGGAGGACTAGACTGGGAAGATGAGGTCCCCAGGGGAGTCGCCTGTGCTAAGTCTCTGTCTGGACCAGATGTGAGACTCTCTGTGTCTGCTCCTTAGGAGAAGATCTTTTCTAAGCAGAAGGAAGGATGATGAATAGAAAAGCCTATTTATATCTTCTTCTGTTTACTTCACAAATGTAGGTAGAAAGTTATAAATTTATATTTCTTTTTTCAAAGAAGGGGCAGCCTTCAGAACAATTTCTGTATCTGCAGTTTGCAATTTCTCTGAACAGCCAACTCGAAATATGCTGAAGAAATGTACTGTGGGGTGACATCATTTGGGGTGTGTATCGGGATATGTATAGCAGACAAAAAAACTACCACCATGGATGCACAACTGGACAGAATCTATCACACACACACAGAGAGAGAGAGAGAGAGAGAGAGAGAGAGAGAGAGAGAGATTATTGAAAGAAATGCAAACAGGACTTTATTAACACGTATGTTTTTACATACATGGAGACACCCTGAGGCTAAGTAGTGTGCCAAAGGGTGGCAATGAATTCAATTCCGGCTTTTATAGAATCCTCAACAAAGAAAGACAGATTTTTAGAAAAATGCCATAAAAGAAAGACTCTGAGTCTCTTGGAAAGAAGACCAAAAATTGGCAGATGGTCTGTTACTTTTCTCTGCCCCGAGATACGATGCCTGACACCAGCGAATTGAAGAAGGAAAGATTTGACTCAGAGTTGACGGAGGTTTCAGGCCGTGGTCCGGTAGCTCCTAGGTGGGGCAGCAGGACAGAGGAGACCTGGCTGTGGCATAGAGAAAGAGGGTGAAGGGAAGGCAGGAAAGAGATAAACCTCCTGGGCCATGCCCCAATGCCCCGCCTCCGCCAGCCAGGTGTCCCAGCCAGGTATCCCAGCCAGGTGTCACACCTAGCTGTAAACTCGTGGGTGCAGATCCACTCCTGATATCTGGGTCCCATGATGCAGTCTTCTCCCTACAGCCCCACCTATGAGCATGGAGGCCTTGGGGGTCAGCTAGATACAAGCCATGACACAGAGAAAGGCTGGTTAGTAACCAGCACTGATGTTTTCTGGCTTCTTCCCATGCTGCTGCTGATCAGTGGTCAAATGAGGGCTCAGGGTGCCTTCTTTTCCTTTGTAAATCTCAGCGGTTCCTCTGCTTCTAGACAGACTTGCTCTGTTCTCTCACCCAAGATTCAAAAGGTGAAATCTATTAGTAAGGACAAGGCAGAACCATTGGCAGAACTATTTTTACTGAAAAAATATAATGCAGCACAACTCAATATTTTTGTATCTCGTTTGTTTTCTCAATACGCATGTTTAGAAATCATTTGAATGCAAGTCATTTTGATGAAAGTAGATGTGTGTGTCCTTACCGCCATCTGTGTCCTTTTTCCTACCGTGAGTAACAAGGTCTCTGTTACGTTAAGCACTGTGATGAGCTCTGAATTTACAGAGATAAATAAGATAACAGAAATTTTTCCTGCGTACTCTTCTGCCTGGAATACTCTTGAGTTGGTAAAACACTGGAGCACGGAGAACAAAATGTGTTTTTCCATTTATACACTAAAGCCCTAGGACAAACAGTCTGGGTTTCACAGCCACCGTTGTTTATCTTCTTTATCAATTCGACAAGGGCCAGGTACTCTGCAAGTGGGTAATGGTCATGATACGGGGTCATTTACTCTTGCTTGGAGAATGTGACTGAAACGGCAGGGTTTTTCATTGTTTATAAAAGTGGATCGCATATTTGGAAAGCATAACTCTTGCCAGTGTAAGTGTCACAAGGCTCTTGGTAAAGCACCAATGTAGTTTAAGTTGATTTTCTAACCATTTTTATGACTGTTATCTTTGAGTGCAGCAACAAAGGTGGAGCATTTGTTTTTATGGGGCAAAAAGCATTTTTTAAGTTCTTTACAAATCAGTGTCATTACAATTATGATTATATATACAGTTATATTTCAGTGAGAACAAACAATCAATATGGAAGAAACTGCAGCATTTATACCAAATTTGTGAAAAGTCTCCAGTAGCTAAAAGTTTCAAGGTTTGACCAATGGAAAAGACACCTCTCAAATTCCGCATATTTTTTACATCATATTTATGCAACAAGGTCAAACAAGTAAGTGGGAGAAACCTTACCTTCAAGTTTTTTCTACCCTTAGTAATAATACATGGAGAACTCAAGTTACCCTGATTGATCTTCCTGAGCATAGGAGACTCCTGTGCCTCAAATGCTTTCTGAAACTATCCTATTCCCTGTTTTTCTTATATAATGCCAACAGGATCTCTCTTACACACAATCTCTCTCTCTCTCTCTCTCTCTCCCTCCCTCCCTCCCTCCCTCCCTCCAAGCTAGATATGACCTGCTAATATGTTTTCTACATTGTTTTCCTACACCTCAAAAGCTACTTATTGGGCTGTTAGTAGGGAAAGTTGTGTTACAGCTTACAAAGCTTACTCATTTTGTAGCTAGACTCACCCTTGTTTTAATTCTCCGTGGCTTGCCACTTACAAGTTGCATTTGAGCATGGGAAGAAATGGCTTGGTGAACTGTGCTAACCACTATAGTTTTCCATATATAATTAGATACACCACTGTTAAAACTGTGTGAAAAGCTTAACAAAATGAAAACAAAACAAAGTTAAAACTGGGATGATACATAAGATATTCAGACTCCCTTGGCTTTGATTTAAAGCAAGGAATTTAAATTTAGCAAAGAAGTAAGCCAATTTTTCTTGATTCACCAATAGACAAAGTCCCCAAGCCTAACATTTTGTTCCTAGAACATTTGATGGTGCATCGTGTACCTTAGGAAAACAGCTTAACCTTTTATTCTAGGAAAATGATATAAAAATTGCTCCTACCTATCTAAACCTCAAGTGTTTCAGAAACAAAGCAAAAAGCTTGCTAAGGACTTGAGAAGGGGAAACACACTGGGGGAAAGGCTGAGTATTGTTTGTTGACATTAAACATGAAGCAGTGGGCTCAAGAAGATCTTGTCCAGGTATTAATGCTGCTTGCTGAAGGCCAGCAAAGAAGAAATACTCGTCGTGCCACAGGAAAGGATGTAGTGGCATCATCTGACACGACTTTTATCTTAAACCGATGTCAGTACTGAAATCATCTTCAAGACGTTGTTTTCGTTTCTCTTTCAGTACAGACAGGATAAATTGTAATTTTGCAGACTTTAACTTAATGCCATCTGCCCTAAACTCTGAAATATGAATCATCTATCAGTTTTACCTCAAACTTAGCCATCTAAATGATTTTGGTGACTCTTTTCAGGAGCTCTCTAAGTTGAGACTCACAATCAAGGACTGGGCAATACCCAAATATTATACCTTCGATGCTGTGGGCAAATCTAACAAGCAAGAGGTGTATGTTTTATCCTGAATCTCAAGTATGTCACTAACTGCTCCTAGATGTCACACCCATTTGTGTAAAACGCTGAACTGGTATTTCTAAAATTACCTTTCAAGGTATACTAATAACCTTTCCTCTCTTTAAAAAAGTGAAGAAGAAATTTTTCTAACACAAATTCATAAAATATCATGTCTTATACCTTTTCTTAGAGCTTCACAATGTGTTTCACCATGCTAAAGAGGTCCTACAAAAAAGAACCAATTTAATTCTGCTTAGAAATGTCCAAACACATTTCACCCACCCTCCCCTCCCAGTTTTTTTTTCAGAAATATCTAATAACACCACATGGTACCATTTTCTCTCAGAATTGGTGTGAGGAAATCCTAGATGACACAAAGTCCAATACAAAATGTTTTTTCTACTCTTAAGATTTCTACACTAGAATATTTTACAACTGGAGAAATACTTTGAGTTTAGCGAGCTTCAGTACTAATAATCCTGTTTTATATTTATGTTTGGATTTATTTGCCACTGGCTTCATGCTATGTTTTTCTCTTTTCAGTCCTAGATGAATATAATTTATGATATATGCAGTTTAAATGCAATGCAATAGATCAAAACAGTCATGCCTACATATTAGGAGTCTGCCTTGAGGTAGGAAATTATTTAAGTATTAGAACTATGAGCCAGATTACAGCTGAATACACACCACACTGATTTCCTTCCTCTTTGCAGTCTTATAGAACAGTTGGAGGGGCTTTCTTTTTATTTACCTCTGTAGTCTGTCCATCTGCACAGAAATACAAATCAAACCTTCAAAAACTGTTCTATGCTTAAATGTGAGCCTCAAATATTTACACACATGATTGCAAAATGGCATTTTGCTTCCCCAAGGAGGTAAAACTGGGTGAGGGAAGGGGTGGAGACTCCCACGGCCTGGAGAAGAGCTCATGCATCCTCTGTACACCTTTCTGTGCTACGGGCACTTATCTCTCCGAGATTTCCCTTAACTGAAAATTGTCAAAATCTTTCTAATCTTAAATATCTGAACCACAAATCTTAAGGCTCTAAGGATCCAAAGTTTTTCTATGTAACCTGGTGATGCCTCATTATTTCAATAATGCTGATTTAAAACGCTAAGAAATATTTTCTGATTTTATCACTGCCCTGGTGTGTTCGCTATCTACTTTTGAGCATACTTCTGAGCAAGTGAGAGACTGATAAAGTGATGGTCAGACAAAGCAAAAGCCCAGAAAGCACTAGGACAGCACAAATCCCACCAACACAGCATCCTCAAGTCGGCATAAACAGAGGTCTCTTGGACAGTCTCACAGTACAGCTCTCCAGGGTCTAGCTTGACTCCTGTTGTTCAGTTTATTTTATGCAGAGAGCAGGGTTAACTTTGGATATTGTCTGATAAAGATTAGACCAACTTCCCTGTGGTGAAAAAGTACATCAGATACTACAGTTCATGGTTTTATTTGGGTAGTAGCCAGTTTTATATCTAATCTACCAATCTTGGTTTAATATTGTTTTTCAAATGCTCTTTGATGTATCACTGATTCTATCATTACATACGGAGTTAAATAAAATCTTGACATCACTAATCCTGCATTCGTAGGGCCATCCTGATTTTATCAGTAAATTAGACTTCACTAGGATCATTTTCCACTTCACTTCCTCTGACAGTGAAATGGATTACAGTGAAAGCCAAATCATATTGACATGAAGAAAGTCACCGTGGAGCAGGAGGAGGACAGTGTGACACTTCTTGGATCAAGGTCAAGAAACAGCCCCACCTTCCTCTCTCAGTTCCTCTCACATCTTGCAGACCTGGCCAGCTGTACAGAAAGGAAGTGGATGCAGCTACCCTGGGCATCTCACCCAGCAGGTCCCTACCAGGAGCCTCCCGCTCTGCAACTCCATCTAAGACCTTGGCACTTGAATGCCTTTGCACTGGGCTCTGGAAAGGGAAGTCAGTGGGACTGTGGAGCTTGCCTCAGGCCTTGAAGCCTCTCTCACACCTTCTGTATCTCCAGGAAAGTTCTCTGGCATTCACCTCCCGCCCCTGCCCAGGTCCCCTGCAGCTTCAGGGACTCTGAACACAGGCACAGGAAGAGCCAGGCTCAGGCACCCATGACCATGTCCTAGCTCAAGGCAGGTCCTGGTGCCCTCAAGGGTCTGCACACACCCAGAGATGCTTCCTATATAGGGAAGTGTGGTGAAAGATAGTAAACAGAAAACACAGAAACAACTCGGGAGAGAAAGGCTGCAAGGAAAATAAGAAGCTCTTCTTTCTGCTTTTTGAAATAAGAGCGCCTCATTTTCATCCTGAATGAGGCCCCGCAAATTATATACTTGGTCTTGAGGTGGCACGGTGAGAAATAAGGATTTTCAGTGCCACACTGGCTCCTGCTCAGTCCTTACATATGTGAAGAACTGCAGATATACCGAAGGCCATTTATGGCTGTTCCTTACATCTTCATTTATGCCGGAGTCCAGCTGCGGCAGGGCTAGGGTTTCCCAAAGGTGGACAGGGAGTCGGCGAGTGAGAGACAGAAGACACTGCACACCAGTCTGTGAGTGAATCTGAATCTGCTTTATTTTTTAGAAGCTGGAATATATATTTGCTAACCTTGGCAGCAACCCCCAGCCCCAAGTAGGAAGCACCCCAGGCCCAGGGCCAGGCAGAGACAATCCCAAGCAATAGGTATTAATTAACCTCAACCCCAAGCAGGGAGCGCCCCAGGCTCAGGGCAATAGGTATCAATTAACATCTCAATCTTGTTACTTAGT